>JAPMOQ010059770.1:4866516-4902986 GCA_026543055.1 Argiope trifasciata
AAAGTACCAAATTAATATTTATCAATGAGTCTGTTAATATTTCGAGAAAATTATTTTTCATCTAAAATTTGTATAAGCAGTTATTCAGATTTTGTTTTTAGATTGAAAATGAAGATTTAATTCAAAATCAAAATGCTTTCAAACTATCAATATATAACTTTTTTTATTTTCATTTGGGCATTACAAAATGAAAACAAAAATGCAAATTAAGGATTTTTGTGCAACATTGACATTTTATTAATATTTTAATGTGTGATACCAGAAAATAAATTGACTGTCATATTTTACTGTATCTGCTTAATATATGTATGTATTTTATAAAATACACATAGAAATAACATTTAACTTTACAAATTTCATACACTGTAAAAATGAAATTTTATAGAAAGGTAAGAAGATATAGTGCAATTTTTTATATAAATTTGTTCTAAATCAGCATTGAAAAAAGTAACATTTTAAAAATAACTTCATTATTGAAAAGATGAGAAACCCAAACACAGTTTAAACAGAATGATATTGCAACACTCTTTATTGAAATTATTTTAATATTTTTTATATGAAAAGAAAATATGGATGTTTACGCTATAAATGAAAATTAGTGAAATAATCGAAAATTCCTGTTATTCGGTGAAGTTTTGATAAGTATGCTAAGATTTCTATAATTTATTATTACCATAAACAAATAAAAAAAATCCATGGTATGTCAACAAATATTGATTTATCTAGAATAATAAATAACAATAGTGAAGTTCGACTGTCGTTCCAGCCTTGAGATATTATTGGTAAAATTACGAAATTTTGGGAAAATAAACAAATGTCTATACAAATTTATAATCAATTAATATTAAACGAATGAGATCCACTGATTACTTATAGTACATCCAAAGTGATATTAAATTTCATGCCCAGTATTGACAAGCACATAAGAAATTGCAGAATTAAAGAAAGATATAGTGTTTCAGTTCTAACTATTAGAGAGAAGAAAATTTGGCTAAGTGTGTTTAGATCTAATTCTAATTTTTTAAACAAAAATTTGTAATATTAAAAATAAAGCATCCCAAAAAGAAAATCAAAAAATTTCGATTAGAAAATATAGCATAATTTTGTTACAAAATGTTTATAAAAGTAAACAAAGTAAAAGATTTGATAATTTAAACAAAGATATCTGATCTCGTTTAAGGTCTTTACTTTTATAAAAATAATTTTAGAAACTTTCCAAAACTACACTGATCTAGATCAAGAGCATATAAATTCATAACATCTCTAACTTTCTTTGAAGCACAAAAGTAAAATAAAATAATGATAATCATGAGCTGAGTAGGTTTAAATGTTGATATTTAGACCCAGTTGTATTTAACTCCTTCTTAAAGTATAATTCTGGACTATCTGTCCCAAATTGGAATCAAAATTGTAGCACTTAATTAAATTAAATATATAAATACGACTAGATTTCATCTTTAAAAAGTTTGATTTTCAATTATTAGTTGCCTTAACTTTTACAATATTTTGAAAATAATCCAAGGCAATTAATCAATCTAATTCTGCAAATATAGTGATAAGAAAAATTAATACTGGTTTCGTTACGTTTTAGTGCTTAAAGAAGAATCTTTAAACAACTAACTATCCTGTATATATAAAAAATAAATAAACCATTAAAATATAACACCATTCTTTGTATAAAATTAAAAATAAATACTAAATTAATTAACTCAGTCTAACAATAAGTATAAATTTTTACATGGCAACATAAACTGGAATATAAGCTTGCTCAAGAGAAGTGGATAAAAATAATATTCTTTTAACATATGTAAATAATTATAATAACAGAATTTATATAAATTAGTTTATTACATGGAAAATATGTAACAAAGATCAAAGAATTTTTTTATAAAGATCTGTTAATTACAGCTAGTTTAGTTAACAATAGAGAGGGCAATCAATTTCCTTATTCATTTCAACATAAACAGTTTTCAATTGGCTAAATTCGTTAATGGCAGCTTGTCCATTTTCTCTACCGTATCCAGATAATTTATACCCTCCAAATGGAACTTCTGGGGGAAAGATGTTGTAATTATTTATCCAAACAATGCCTGCTTGTAATGAATTTGCAACACGATGACCTCTTTGAATATCACTGGAACAAAAATAGAATTACACTTCATTGATGTAGTAAAAAATTAAAATAAACATATCTTAAAGGCTAAGAGTTGGAAAGAATACAAAAAACATATTAAGAAAGATCAAAATATAGCTAAAATTTTCATTTTCAAAAACCAATTGGGGAAAGAAAAGAAAAAAACCCATAGTTTGAGCATTTGAAAGTGTCTAGTTCCAAAGGTTAAAATCTTTCAGCAATAATTAATGAAATCATTGTAAAAATGCTTCTGATTGTAATTTACAATCTATTAGGTTGTTCGGAAAGTAATTTCGTTTTTTCCTGACAAAGGATTTAATTGCATTTTTCGGACCCAATTTCATACTTAAACCGCAAAATCATTTTATGTCTTAAGAGCTGATATAGCAAGGCTTGAGTGTGAAAAAGTGCAGCTGATTCTTCGCAGTAGTTTTTGGATGGTGCCCTTTTAAATATGGAGAGCAATAAATAGCATTTTCGTCGTTTTTTTCTTTTTTGCTATAAAAGGTAAAAATGCTGTTCAAGCCAGAAATAAATTAGCCAATATGTGTGGAGAAGATGTGTTAACAGTACATCAGTACCAGAACTGATTTGCAAAATTTTTGCTTCAAATGAGAAGGCCAAAAACCACCTCGATCAGTTTTTTTTTACAGCAAAGACCAAAACTTTTTGGTAGTAACATGATTACACGCTCATAAAAGTTTTGGTCTTTGCTGTAAAAAAAAACTGATCGAGGTGGTTTTTTACAGCAAAGACCAAAACTTTTATGAGCGTGTAATCATGTTACTACCAAAAATATGGCAAAAGGTATTAGACCAGAATGGCAATTTTATAATTTAATAAATAATTTATTCATTAAACGAAAATTTCTTTTCATTTTGACAAAAAAATACGAAATGACTTTCCGAACAACCCAATACATGCAATTTGCATAGATATATTTTCTTCATATTTAGTAGAAAAATACAAACAAATAAAATTTGTTGTTTTGGTCAGTTTTAAAAGTTTAGAAGAACAGCTTGGAATTTTTTAGTTTTAAAAGAAAAAAGAAAATAAAAGATTATTCATATGTAATTTTAAAAGCTTGGAATTTCAATATCTGAATTGTTTATTAGAAAAGAAAAAAATTAGAAGCTTTTGAAATTACCTTATGATAATGATTAATACCTTATGATGATTTGAAATAAAAAATGAATATAAAGATTATATATATGTATTTCATATCACTGAAAACTTTCATATACTATTTACTGAAACATTTTAAATCGATACCACAACATTGCAATTTAATTGTTAATTATATATTTTTTGTAAAGTATTTTTATTGAAACTCTCACTGTCTTTAAAGGTGCAAAATAATTTTAATACTGTAATCTAAATATCAATATCTTTTTTACCCTATGACTTCAAATATAATTAAAATAACTTTTGCATTTGAGGGGCATTTAATTTTTTCAATATGTAAAGGCAGTAGCTTTCACATATGAATTTATATGTTTATTATTATTCAGAATATGCACTGCTAAATGGGATAACTTAAGCTAAATAGAATTCTTAAAAAATTTGAGGCATAAATTCAAACAAATACAGAATGTTCTGATACATCAAATATAAGCTAATGCAAAAGAAAAGATAAATTACTGTAATCATACTAATCTTCTATTACTTAATTTTTGGAAATTAACTAATAGAAGAATGTACTAACTATATATTTGAAATATTTAACATAGCATTTTTAACAATTTTATCACTTTAATAAACAAACTGTTACTCGTAGATAAAGGTAGGCTTAATAACATACTTGGTCATCACACCAGCAGCTAAACCATATGGTAAAGCATTTGCTCTTGCAATAGCTTCATCCTCATTGTCAAATGGTAGCACAGAAACCACAGGACCAAATATTTCCGTTTTAACTACCGTCATATCATCAGTGCAGTTGGCAAGAACACACGGTGATACGAAGAAACCTTTAAGATCTGCTTTTTCTGGAATTACTTTTTCACCTCCACATGCAATGGTTGCACCCTGTGAAATGAAAAAAAGATATAGTGAAATTAACCAAAAACTGTGATAAACAATCCACATATTCAATAAATTTTAAATAACTGAATATACTTTTAATTTTTTTGAATAATATTAAGTTTTAGAGAAAAATTAATATTTTCTAAAATGGTACGATTGAAATGCTTTTCTTATACATGAATAAAATTATTCAAAGATAGGATTTCCATTTTAAAATAATTAAGAGCTTTAAATATTTAATGTAATTAGAATTTAGACTTGACTAAATATGACGATTTTATTCTAACTTTTAGAAGAAATAATATTTATGCTAAAAACTTATAAATCAATATAACTATTTTTTAAAAGGTAAAACAAAATTAATCAAATTTGCATTTTCATCATAAAAGTTCAAACTTCGTTTCAAAAATACTTAAAAATATGCAACTGAATATTTTAATATAAAATTCATTAAATAATCTTTAGAAAAACATATAAAGGGCACATTTAATACACATCTTATTGAATTTCAAAAATGCAACAGATTACAGAAATTTCAATTGGAAATTTGTAAAGTTTTTATTGGATACCTCCAATCTCAAAAGAAATAAATATAACAGATATTATATAAAAAATTATCTTATTCTCTTATTTAAAAAGTATATCTTAAGGCTTATTTTAAGTACCTGCAATATATTTTTATGGTTTATTTTATGAACTATAATTCTTAGGTTGTGATTTCAAGATTCAAAATTATAGAAATAAGAACAGAAAACTATTGTCAAATAATAACTACAGTAATAAAAAAATCCTATCTGTACCTCATTTTTAGCCATATTAATAAAGTCCATAATTTTATCTCCATGCTTTTCATTAATCACAGCTCCAACTTTAACATCTTCCTCAAATGGGTCCCCAATTTTCAATTCCTTTGTAACATTTACCAAGCTATCTATAAATTGATTTAAAATGGGTTTTTGCACATAGACCCTTGTACAATTGGAGCAAACCTGTCAAACAGTAAAATGATTAATGCAATATAAAAATAATGTATATATAAATCAATTATTTCAGAACTTGAAAATAAAATTATAAAAATAAGAACATAATTCAAAGCATTAAATTATTCTAAAAAGATATTTTTATTTGGAATAGTTTTGAATTTTACAAAAAAAATAGGTATTTCTATAAAATTTATTGATATATCCATTCTCTTGAATATATTATTTAACTAATAACGGATAAAAACACAAATCATACCAAACAACAGTTTCAGCAAAACGCTAAAAAGAACCAAGTAAAATGTAAGAATAATAAAGAATTAAAAAATAATAATAATCCCAAAAGTTAAATACAATGTAATGAATGAAAATTCTGAGACATAGGGTAAATTACTGAAACTTCACAAAAAGTCATAAAAAAAATGCTTTGTGCTATAAAAGACTAAGAAAGAAATGAATTAAGATAGAAACTTTAATTTGCAGAAATCTGAAACAAGGATTTTTTTTTTTACAAGAGTATGCAGAAAGAGAAAGAAAATTTTTTGCATGCATATGTAGTTTCCTCCTTTCAAACCTATCAAAATATTCAAGGTACAGTAATAGACATGGGTTGTAATTAAGATACTCAAATTTGATGTTTTCAAAATATTTCAATCATATTCTTTCCTTAATTCTTAAACATGATTATTTAAATATTCAAACCTAAAAAATGGTAATAGCAAATCATTATTAATTCACAATACAATACATATTATTATTAACAGATTTTGGACATGATTCACTAGTGAGTCATAATCTTATAAATAAGTTGAAACTGACAATCAATATAGAAAAAAAAAATTAAAGAAATTTTTTAACTAACCTCACCTTGGGTTAGGAAATTTCCCAATAATGTAGCTTTAACAGCATTAACAATATCACAATCAGAAAATACAATGAGTGCAGATTTTCCACCAAGTTCCATTGTAACTTTTTTCATAGTGTCAGCACAGGATTTGATAATTTTCTTTCCTGTTTGGACACTGCCAGTAAATGTCACTTTTGAGATACCAGGATGTTGGCAAATGAATTCTCCAGTTTCAAAACTACCCTGAAAAAAAATTATCCCTTTTTTTATTATTTCACATTCAAAAGTTATAAATTGTTGGATTCTCATTAAAACTTTAAAATAAGAAATATTAAAATTATGATTATAAAGTTTCATCTTCAATTCAAAACATAAAAACATCAACTTCATTCATTCATCAAACACAATCTAATTCGAATTTCATCATAAAGCTCATAATATAAATAGATAGCTTAGGAAATAAATATTAATATTTGATCTCTTATTTGAGATGAAAAATGGCAAAAATATTCTTCCTTTAATTTGGATGGATTCCTTAAAGATTGCAAACAATGCTATAAAAACATAACATTTTTTGATTTACTTGTCATGTTTGGTAATAATTATGGCATGGGAAGTATTTTGTATTCCCTCCCTTGGTGCATATATCTTAATTCAATTTAAAATCCATTTAAGTTCCTTTCATCTTAAATTTGTTAGATCCATGCAGAAGATATTTGGATCTGAACCTTTTGATTCAGTCCCTGTGTTGTTTTTCCATTTCGAACTCATAATCTCAAGAAACAACCCATAAACAGGATTCGAACTTGATCTTTGAAAATTAGGTTATTTGTTTTTGGCAGTGTTTACTATGCAAATTTGGTGAACTCGAATCATATAAATATGTGTACATTAGAGATCTTTAAGAGAGCAGTGAAGAGATATCAGACTATGTGGTTGACCTGCTGTACAGCCAATTTAAGATGATTTGCCAAGTTTTTATATTCAAACATTGGGGTTCGAATCTGTTTTAAAGGTTGTTCTCTAAAATTTGGTGAAGATAATTTTATTTAAAATTCAACCTACTATTTTTTGCTCCAAGAACGAGCTAATGAAATTTTACTTCAATAAATGTTTTTTTTTTTTTTTTTTTTTTTTATGGACACTGCTTTCCTCATTGTGCTTTCTTGACAATAAATTCTTCAGGAAAGCTTTGCTAACTTTCGGGTTAGCGTAACCTAAATGATAGCAAAATTAGTCTATACTATTTTATTCTTAAAACTTTTTTATTTCCTGATCTAAATCCCACTTTTTAAAATTAATAAGTTCTATAAAAAATATAGTAAATTTTCTGATGCTTTAGTTCTCATACCACAAATAAAAGATAAAACTCCCTAATGTCTTAACAATATTTTTGAAATGATTCCCAAGAACCCCTTCCTAGGTGAACATAATCAAAGAAATCACTAAAAGAATTTTTTAGTAAGATTACTAAGGGAAAACCTTCTCTAATTTTGCTGTTATATCATAATGTAAACAGAAACATATCATTGGTTCATCCCTTGTACAAATTGTGTCTTCTAATAGAAAAATTATTTAAAGTTAATAAAATATTAATCTTCTTTTTGGCCACATATCAGTAAAATTATCTCTCTATATATATATATCACACACACATATACACTTAATTCCATGCACATAAACAGTGCTATTTCTGGTGGGAAAATGAAAATTTTAATCAATGAGTGAAAACTGCAATTCAAATAAATAAGCAAGAATTACCACCTTCAAATAATAATTAAAAACACACACCTCAACTTCAAATAGAAGTTAAAATGAATATAAGAAATTTAATAATTATTGGCCTTTAGAAGCTATTACTATATAAGAAAAGCACACAATCATATTCCATAATTAACATCATCCACTTCTTTGTAAATACTCATTTACATCAATGTTTAATTCATTGAAATGAATATTTCAAGCCTGTTTTTTACTTTCTTTTTTGTTTGAGATGAAAAAACCAAAATTTGAGAAAATTAATGCAATACAATATCATAGAGAGAAATTATATGGCCATTACTTTTGAATTACATTTAATTGTAAGATGTAAAATATAAAGACATACAGTTGAAATCTTGTCAGAATAAATACAAAAAATTTAATACAAAATTCAGCAATTATTTTACCTGTACAATATTCACAACCCCTGGAGGCAAGCCAGATTCAACTAAAATTTCAGCTAAAAGGACTGAAGTAATAGGTGTGAATTCAGATGGTTTATAAATGAATGCATTTCCACAAACTAATGCAGGTGCAACCTTCCAAGACATCACTTGAAATGGATAATTCCATGCTCCAATGCCAGCTACAATGCCAAGAGGTTCTCGTTGAACCATTGCAAAATTACCCTCAGATAACATGTGATGTGTACCTAAATTTGAATAAGTGTTAGAATAAATCATACAGAATAAACCAGCTAAATAGTTTCTATTGCATTGAATTAATAAAATAACAAATGGTAATTGCTATAGTTTAGTAGTTTTATTGTAATTAAGATTTTAGAGATAAATTTTTTATTCCACAAATAAAATTCCAATGTTTTTTTAAAGAAATGCAATTGAATTAAAAGTACCTAGTTTCAGTACAAATGATTGAATAGAGGATTTTAAAATGTTGGAAACAATTTAACGATACATATTGGAATTCCATAGATTGGGAACTATCATTATGTTTGTTTTGATAGCTTTTAGTTCATTTTTTTGCACAAAATTATAATTCCTTTAGTTAAAATAACTACTGGATTTAAAATCATAAAAAATCTGGAATCAAACAATATCTCCAAAAAACAGAAATATCTCGATTCATGTAATTGCAAACATTAAAATTTTTTTTTTTTTCAAAGTAAATCATATAATTTTATGATTGTCAATTATCTCCCAATGTAAACTAGAAAATGCCACTCTCTATTTATTTAAAAATCTTGGTTAAAAAGTTCTGTAGCTCGTTTATGATAGTCAATTACAATGCAACATAATGTGTTGAAATGCAATCCTATAAATAGAAATAACAAATCAGTCATTCTGGAGACCTTTGAAATCAATTTTAAAAAATGTTAAATCATCTGCTCCATATGAAACAATCTAAAGCACATTGATCAATTAAATGTGATGTTTCAAGTTAATATTAAACAGAATAGTGAATTGTTGCTATATCTGCTGGCTTATGGAATAAAATGAAAGTTTGGAAATAAAATTGTTTTACTTCCCCTCAAAAAAATATATAAAATGTAATTAATAGTTCGAAAATTATATTATTTTAAACTAATTGATTATATTGTAATTATATTTTAAAACTAGATGTTAAAATTTCAAACTCAATTTTTTCTTAAAAAATATTTACACAATTATGGCTGATTTGGATAATTACTTTAGTTTTATCGTTTATGGCACTTTAACAGTGCAACTGCATTTTACAATATAAAATTATTTTTGAATTAAATGTTTGCTGCAAATGTTGCAAAATATGAAACAATAGGAGAATTTACATTATAATGCTGAAAAGAAGACAAATTTGATATTCATTTCTCATATGAATATAATTCACAAGAATAAAAGACAGGAATTGCTAAAGCACCTTGAGGTTTTCCTTCAATCATGATGAAAGCTATTTATATGGTATTACACAACACCATATCAACAATCATATGACTTGTGGTCTTGGCTTACTGGTTTTTCTAAACAGAATATAGCAGTTTTACAAATTCAGCATCTGTTTGTTTTAATAATAACTAAAGTATATAAAAATACATTAACATTTAATCTTCAAATATTGAGAAATTGTTCTCTATTTGATGTCCAATTAAAAATACAGGTGGAAGTGATAAAAGATATAGAAGAATTTAAAGATGTAGAAAACACAAATAAGGTGACAAATTTTCAAATATGAAAAAACAATTATTCCTCTATGGAAAAAAATTTCTGTAGCATGGGGCTATGTTTCAGGAAAAGAAGTAGGAAAATGTATAAATATAGATTGTTCTAAAATGGATAGTAAAGTAGGCTGAGCTTTTTTATATTCTTTGCCTATTTATATTTCTGTAATAGAATCAAGAAACAAAAGAGGTTATGCAGGCTAAACGACTATAGTTCTATTTTTATGGCAGAAGTAAAAACAATTGTATTAGATGCTGACTATATCGTGGGCACTATAGATTCTTGCATGGCAAAGAAATTCCGTTGAAGTATTGAAGGATAAAAAAACAACTGTAATCTTAAACCACTAACCTATAAAATGGCTTACCCCCACCCCCTCCCCTTCAAATGGCAAGTATTTTATGACTAAAATCAGAGAATGAGGCAAGTTACTGTGGGTGAAAAAAAATAAGATTTTTCGACAGATTATTTAACAATTCAAAATTAAGTCTATATTTAAAAATACATCAAAACTATAAAACTAACCACTAATGGTAGCTGCAATTCCTCCAAAATATTCAAACACATCTGCACAGCCAGCTATATCTACTCTAGCTTCCCAAATTGGCTTTCCTGTATCTATTACTTCAGAACAAGCAATACTTTCTAGTTTTTCCTGGAATGAGATGAAAATATCAATGTGAAAAAATGCAAACACACTTAAATAAATTATCAAAAATAATAATTAATGCTAATTAATAATATTTGATAATATGGAAAAAGGAACAGAAAATGAACTGAAATCGATATTTAAATGGATAAGGGTAAATGAATACCAATATATACATTTTTCACTCAAACCTGTTTTTATGTGATCCTTTTTTATGCAATTTTTTTATTTGTGCATTTTTTTGTGCAATCTCATAATTTAATAATTGAACTGACAATGAATTTGAACAATTGATTTGTCAATGAATAAAATGTGCAATACAATATATATATACAAAATTCCAAATCTTTATTTAGAGCTTATTTATATTAATATGATTGTTTCTTGTCTTGCTTTTACATAAATCGTTTCATCCCATATGTTTTATTTTAATTTATTTATTTTATTATGTGCTTAAAAATAGAAGAGAAGATCAAAAGTACGTCATATTTAAACTTCTAAGTCAACAAAACAAAAATAAATAAGTAAAAATACTAGAATAGGCAGAGGTAAAAAGTTTCATCTGCACTTGAAGGGGGATTATACTCTTGTAAAAGATAGCAACATTTGTTTTGAATATAGATTTCTATAGCATTAAACATCAAATTGATATTTACAAATAAAAGTAAGTAGAACTATATTTCCAATTTATAGAATTTATTATGATCATTTCAGAACTATATGACTAGACAAAATTAAACACTTTTTAATGGAATTTGACAACATCTATCAATATAGATTTGACAAAAAATTTAGAACCAGTAAATAATAAAAATAGTACTGAGAATAGTATCAAATAAAAAAAGTAATTTCTTAAGATTCTTAGATTACAGAAATCACATCCTTTTAATATTTAAATAAAGAATAGGCAGTAAAAAGGACTTTTTTTTTTTACAATAACATTTTCTTTGAAAACAAAAATTATATTCCTGAAAAAAAAAGATCATAAGTAAATAAACAGCTTAAAAATGACAACCAATTTCCATTTCACAGAGTTAGTTTCTGACTAACTCATTATAAGATTGATATTTAAAATCCTACCCTTATTTTTTGAGCAGCTTTTAATAACACTTGACCTCTTTCACGAGGACATTTTTTCGACCATATAAGAAAGGCTTCTTTACAACTTTTCACTGCTTGATTTACATCTTCTTCACTAGAGCAAGGCAGATTGAATAAGAATTCTCCTAAAAATATAAACATAAGCTTTTTTAGAACATATATTATTCTTAATTCAGAATAATGAAATTACTTTACAGTTTCTTTAAAACTAATTGATATGAGCAAGCTATTTATCAATCAAAATGGAATAAAAATTAAATGTTAACTATTTTAATCTAAAAATAGTCACTAATTTTGATCTGAAGTGGTCATTAAATTTAAAAACGATCACTAAGTCAAAGATTTTAATTCAAATATTCCTTTATAATTAAATCTCTAGTTTTGTTTGTAAATCTAATACATAAATTTATTTTAAAATCTATTAAGGTTAGTTTATATGTGAGATAATCATTAATGATATTTAATATTTTGCAATTTAAATAATAGTTTAATCACATTAATTTTAATAAAACATCTGTTTCCTTTCTAAATAATTTTTCATATAAAGTGGTATTTTCATAATTTTTGATTTTACTATTAAATTAAGTGCTCTATATTGTTTTGAAACATTTTCGCAAATCATTTTATTCCGAAATTCTGCGTATTAAATAGTTTAGATACCCAAATATCCACTAAAGTTTCATACACTTTTGGATAACAGTGATTAGTTACATTTTTGTTAACCTCAATTTATGAAATACAATGGGCATTTCAATCAAAATTTGGGTTATTTATTGATTTATGCTATTTTGCAGTTATATATACATATCTCTATGTTTCCCAGCTGATATCTATCAAACCAACAAGTTTCACTACTTAAGTATTTTCCTTCCTTTTCATAAAGTAATTTGAAAATTTGTGCCTCGAGTATGCACAGTTTTAATTGCTTGAGGTTTATTCATATTTCCATTGTGAGTCACCTATAATAATATGCAAATGTTTGTTCATCACAACTGGAAAGTGCAACAGGGAGTTAAAATATATCAACAGATACTACTTCAAGAGGGGGATTAATTCTTTGGAAACTTTCTGCAAATAGAAATCTTGTTTATCTTTGATATAGTTTTTTAGTTAGTAAAAAAATTGAACCAATGTCTGTTAAAATGCTTTCAAGCAATTAATTAATTAAATAACCAATAATTAGAAAATATTTACTAAGCTTCAAAGTTTTTGAAATAAAATTCAAAGATAAATTGTTTTATAGTTTGGATTTCAACAGTACAGAAAATATTTATGAACTTTCAATAGAGTGAAATGATATGAAATAATTAAGAATTTTTTTAAACTGATAAAGTTTTTCTTTTATATATATGTAGATTTCATAATTGTTTATTGTATTTTATGGGGAATTTCCCTATTCTCAAAAATAATGTAAACTCCTTAAAAGTTGGGGAAGAATTTGCACTGAAGATCCATACATTGAGAATAAGTTTTAGAAAAAAAAGAAAAAAATAGAATACAATAACATTAAACAAGAATTTAAAAAAAAAAAAAAAAAAGAGATTACCTTACATTTTATATTACCTGTTGCAGGATTTGAATTTGCAATAGCACGCAAAGGCTTAAGAGGATGATGTCTTTTTCCATTTAAATAATTGAAAGGCTCTTTCAGTTCCATTGAATAAAATCTTTTAAAGTTCTGTAATATGGTACTGGAAAATCTTCTAGAAACTTTAATCATAGCCAGAATAAAATTAATTACAAATCAGATTTGCTGAAAAAAATTATAAAATAAATATTATAGATCATTAATTAAAAATTAACATTCTTCATACAATTAGTATTATTACATGAAAAAGATAAATTCAGAGTCAGCCAGCTAACCATAATACATCAATTACCCAAACTGAAATTGACAATTTTTAAAGAAATAATAAAGATTAAAGACATGAAAAATAATTTTATAATATATCAAAAATCATGAGTCAAACTTAATTTGTTGAACAAGAATTTTTTGTAACTTTAATATAACATTAATTGAGACATTAAAAATATATATTAATAAATAAGCAGGGCTAAGGTTTACAAACAGCATTTTGTAATATCTTATTCAAATAACATCCTGTAATAAATACTAGATAAATAATAAACCCAACTTTTAAAATCTCTTATTTTTATACAGATAATATCAAAAAATAATATCATTATCATTATATCAGCTTTTATTACAATGATTATCAAAATCATATGTACTTTTTCAGCAAACTCACTGTCATTGTTTGAATTATCAAAAGTTTAACTTTCAATAAACTTCCATTTCTTTTAAGAATGAGTCAGAATTATACATAGCACAGCTTAAAATATTAACAATTGCAACAAACAAAATGGTGACGAATATATATAGACCTTCATATTCTTAAGACGTCTTAAATACATTTCTTAATTTATATACTGTTTCAGAAAATTATATTTATTAGAGTAATAATACTACATAATTTCGAAAAAAATTGATTTTTAATTTACGTAAAGCACTACAATAAGTTTGAGGGTTTTTTCTTACATTCTCACTTACTGCAGCCATAAATAATAAAACAAAGCATACATTTGCAGATATGATGCGAAAATTCGGTTTGATATAGTCTAGAAAAATTATATTTATAAAAATTTCATTCGCATGATAAATGTACAAATTCGGTGAAAAAAAAATCCAAAAAATTTAAAAATTAACCTGTCGAAAATTGATACCGTATGTAGAGTGTAAATAATTTCCACTTAAGTATCTGAATGCTGTTTACCCATTTCAATCTTTGGCAGTCTCTTATCATCTTTCACATGTGACATTGTTTACATACAGCGGTACTGATAAGAAATTAAAGTAGAAGTAATTATTTTAGTCTTGTTATTTCAAATCTAAGTTGCAGTTTCACTTGCAAGTGAACGTAGAGAAAATCGATGCTTGAAAAACAAAAATGAAAGAAAAATGTAACAAAATCAATAAAAATTTTCTATCATCTACTTTTACGTATAATTCCGCAAAACATCACGTTTCAAGTTAGGCTATGTATTTCAATTTCGGACGCTTCAGCTTCTGACCATTGCCAAATTGATCTAATTTTTAAATTAAGTATAACTTGTCTTATTTTTGGGCGTAAAAGCTCTCGTTAAAATTAATTCTTCTTACTTTTTGTATCTTTGCTTTATTGAATTCATATAGTGCCAAATGCTATTGTTTAAAATTTCAAACAAACACGATTTCTAACGATAAAATCATATCTACAGATGCTATTCCGTTTTCGAGTCCTTGCTCACTTTAAATCAGAGGTTCCCAACCTTCTTTGAACTGACGCCCCCTTTTCTAATGAATATTTCAATATCGCCTCCCCTCCCACTCTTGATAAATAAGAGCGCACATAATGCATGGTGAAAACAAGAATTAAAAAAAAATTCTGATAGAATATTGTTGGAATTGAAACGCTACTGAATTTCTTCTTTATTTAAAAAGGAGGAATAAAAATTTTAGCTTACCTGTCATAAGGACAGGCAGGGGTTTTGATGACACGAATTAATTCATAATAAACTTTTGCTTTCTAAATAAATAAATTGACAGTTTCAGAGACCCATCAAAACGCACACTTAATTATATTAAAAAGTATTTTTATTAAAATTTAAAGACATCGAATTTCTAACTTAACTAATAAAAAAGCTGAATTTCATGCATTTTAAGGAGCTTGTTAATATCAGGCTCGATTTCACTTAAAAACTATCGTAAGTCGCCGCGTTCAGTAATATGGAGCCGATTTCTCTTTTTCGTTCCCAATGTTGCCTCAACACTAAATCCACGTTCTGTTAAATATGAAAAGGGGAATGCTATCAGAAGTCGTTGAACAATCGACCATAATCCTGAAATGCAGTTGCGAAATATACTTCTGCTGCCAAAATTCTTGGTAGTCAATCTGGAATTTAATTTTTAGATCCTCATTTGTCGTCAGTTCTATTAGTTCTTCTAACTGAGGTGATCCTGCTGTGTTGACATTGGAAAAATGATCCAAAATCTAGTCTGGTATGTCCTGGAATCGCTCCTTGAAGTTATTGTACACTATATTTGGTTAATCCTCTAACGCCTCTTCGTGCCATATTAACGCCCCCTAATTTTCTCTGGGTTTTTTTTACCACCCCCTTGAAAGCTTCAAACGCCCACAAGGGGGTGTTATCCCCCACGTTGGAACCTATGCTTTAAATCATCAAAATGCATTCAGCAGATTTTGTCAAAACTCCATGGAAACATTCATACTCCATTATTTTAAAGTATCGTCATAAGGTATCCCCATATTATTGTTCGATATTCTAAATCTGGATATTAAATATTATTGAAATATTATTACTTCCTTTGGCACCTTCCAGATTACTGCATCTGCAGTAATCTGGAAGGTGCCGACTACTTTGCTTTTGAATATGCCTACATCAATTCTTCTTATCTTGCCCAATAGTTTTATGAATTTTTAATTTCAATGACTTCTGAGTCTCTTTCTAATCCAAGATTCCCGTTAGATCGAGTGCAAATTTCGAGACATTGTTGATGAGGGTCTTTTTTTTCAAAAACATGAAGGATTTTCCCTTTCAACACACGATTTAGTTTAATGTGCTCCTTTAAAAGAACTCACTTTTCTTTGCATTATATATTTAATTATTCCCCATACATAAAAAATGTATCACTGCATAATTCTGTGATGTCGAAAAGGATTCTATATGTGGTCTTACAATCTTCATCATGCAACAGTGCACGATTTTTTATGTGTGGGATTAGAGAATCTATTGTATAGATAAATAAAGCACCTCTGAGATTTAAAAAAAATAAATAAATTTTAAGAGTTGTTTGAAGAAATATAGAGAGGTGTTTTTATTTATATTTGATTATCTGATTTTTTCTGCCAATTTCTTTTTCGGTCTCACCTTTTGATCATTCTTTTGATAAAAAGTTGAGTTTGTTAAAACAATAGTGATGGTTTTTACGGAATTTTTGCATATTTTTTACATTTGTTTTTGCTTCGTTGCTCTTACAAAATTGGAATTTGACCATTTTATTAGCTGCATTCTTTTGACATTTATTTGTATGCCCTTTATTCGCGAAGTCATTCTCTTGCTGCCTTTTTTAAGTTTATGGAATTTTATATTGGGGGTGATGATGAGATCTGTTTAAGTATGGTATTCGTGGTGTCCTTTTTCATATCTTTATTTGACAGTATTTTTAAACATTTATCGTTTACACTGAGGTGCTACTACATAGTGTATCGTGCTTTCCATTGGATGGATAACGTAACTTTATTCCTTTGTTTGTGCATATTTCCGATTTTTTATGGTAAGATTCAATTTATATCTCTTGATTCTAATGTGCTTTGTTTATTAATTAACTTATTTGCACAAGTGTCCAGAAGTAAAAAATAATTGGTAATTATTAGAATAACGGAGAACACCTCTTTAGAATGGAGGAAAACTTGACGTACGAGTATAAAAAGGTTATAAGCAAAATTGTAATATCTATTTCACATTTTTTATTAATCCATTTGACGGCATTTACAAAGGATATTGGGTTGGATACCTATTGGAATCCTTTTATTATTATGTATTTATTAGATCAGCAAATAATGAAATTTTTAGCCGCGAATATAGGAATTGGATCGCATTTTTTTAATCCGCGAATTGTGGAAACGCGAATGAAGGAAGAGCGAATAAGGAACTCTTTCTGTATTCCAGGACAACCATATGGTCGTTAAAAGCATCTAGTACTATTCATAAAACTTTCAGCGTTTAAGAATTGAACTCTGTTTCTGTTGCGAAAGAATCATGGCATAACAAAAAATGTTTAAATAAAAGTTGACAGAAAAACTGATAATTTTGAAAATTGAAAATTTTTTTCTTCCCTATATCGCATAAGCATAGCAACACAGTTCATTTAAATTTGTATGGAATTTGTTGCATAGAAACAGGAGAGGAGCATTACATAAATACGAAAATTAAAAGAGTTACCAAAGTTATAACTGTAAATAGAATTATGACGAAAATATACAGTAGCTGATTTGCATTAAAATAAAATCATTTGCAATATGTGATTTGATAGTTAAAAATTATTCTGTACTATCCATATGAGTATTCAAAACGGTATAGCTTTCACGATACAAAGAATAAACAAAACTGTAAGTAACATGTTTGTTTTTGTTGAAGATAATATATGCTGCGGCAACAATCGCAACATTTTTATGCAAATGAAAAAGTTCTTAGAAGATAAACTTTGGCTATTACTTTTCTTTCATTAATGGGTTCGTAATTATTCATAAGAGATATTTCAATATGGAGTCGATATGCTGCAGTATTGTTGAAAAATTATCATAATAAATAACGGCGTGAAGAATAATAACGTATAATATTTAAATTTGAAAATTTTGAGTGAATTCGTGTGGTGAAAGAAAAAATTGCAAGCATTTGGGGGCGCATTTTTCATGGACATTTTAAATGAAAGTCTGATATTGATTGGAAAAAAAAATTACAGTTTAAAAACTAAATGACTTTTTAGGTTCTATATAGAAAATCATAGGCACTAGACAGAAGAGTTCTTAGCTGATAATAGTACACAAATATTAATTAATTCAAATTGGGTGCAAATTAAACACAACATATTGATTTTTTCTTTCTTTCCGATTCATGTGGAATAGAATAATCAATTTTTTTTAAAAATAAGTTTTTTGAAGGAAATAAAATCGAGAAGAAATGCTAAATCAGAAAAAAAAACTCTTGCTTTGGAACTTGTGTTAAATGCATTGTGTTTGTTCTTTTAGTTTTCGATATTTTGACCGCGTTGTTACAACTCATAATCTGGACAAACAAAAGGAATGCAACAGCTCGTTTTATTTTGAGCTTCATAGCAATTGCCCTTTATATATCAGTCCACAGAAACCGAAAAGAAATGTTCCGAATTGCGAAGCAACTCAACAGAGCAGTGAAAATGCTTTCAGATTTTAACTCAAGACGAATGGGATACTTTTTCATTGCATTTTTCATTTTCATAGTAATAGTCACTGTTTATAAAGGTACTGTGAATCATTTAAAAGTTGTCTTTGACAAGAGTAATCATGAGAATGGACTTTGGAAAAAGTAGTTCAACGAGCCAATCTATCAATATCCATCATCATTATTTCCTTTTCACTTTCAAATGCATCGCTTTTCTATTTCACATTACGGCAAACTTGTTTTTTACCGCTTTCGCCATATTTTACTGTTGGATTTGCCTCCATCTTCGATCTCTTTTCGTTCAATTGCTTCACAAAATAGAAGCAGAAGTGTCAATCCACTATTTTTGGAGAAATCTCAACTTTTATCGATATATATCCAAATTAATGAAAGATGTGGAAAACACTTTTTCGTTTCCAGTCTTTATTATACTTCTTTTTAATTTAACTGGATTATTTAGAGCAGGATACAGATTGGCGTTTGACCCCAGCATATCGCAAGAATATTGCTTGTCTCTGTCGTTTTCTGCTATCTGCCACTTCTTGCTACAAATGATGGTAATGATCCCAGCGAGCATTGTGAAAGAAAAATGCAAGAACGCTGCTCAGGTTTTGCCAGATCGGATCCCCAAGTATGAAAGTAATCTGAAGTTGGAATTTGAAAAAGAATTTCGACAACAAAAGTGTCTAAGTTTATGGAACATTTACTTTTTTGATAGGTCACTCATCATAACAAGCATTGGCAGTTTGCTAACGTATGGAATTTTACTTGGAACAGTTGGAAAAAGGAGCTGAGAATTCTTCTTCTTATTATTAACTTTAGATTAATTAATGATTTGATTGTTTACTATTATCAGTATAAACATTGGGCCTCCAACTGTAATTATTGATTCGAAATTCTCTATAAAAATAACCTGAATTGTTGAATAATCCTTATAAAATCTTTAATAGATGCGATTGGAGTTGCTTCTTTTTTAACGCGAATGGTATACTTGCATTGCAAATTTTAAGTTCTTTGGAAGATGAAAATTTTTTGATTAAGAAATATATAAAATCTAACTACAATTTTAATAAAAATGTAAATAGATTTTAATAGAAGGATTAGAAAAATTGCATTTATTTTTATTTAATTTCGATATTTGCTTAATACCTGAAATTAATTTTTTAAATATATTTCATTATGATATCTTACCAAATAATTTAAAATGAAGTAACAACGGAATATTTATAAAAGCAAATGTGAAATACTAGTGTTCAGTTTTGTTTAAATTTCGTACTTTTATTTCCTTTTTCCTTTCTTTTTGGAAAACAAATATGTTCAATTATGAATGTTTTCAATTTAAAAGTATTGAAATTGAAAAAAATTGAACAATACTAGTATTAGTAATTGAACATTTAGCCGGGTTTAAAATTGCACTGCTAAATTTTGTATTCAGAAGGATTGAAATTTAAATTACTATAATTGAACTCTCCCCCTTTTTTACACCACAAATCCCAGTTTGAAATAATTAAATAATGTGGAAATGATATTTTTAACATATATTTTTTAAGTTTTGTATAAGAGTAAAAAAGAGCATGTTTAAATTATATCAGCAGTAGCAGCTCATCATCTCAAAATTCAGCAGTGCTGAAAAAGATACTTCTCTAGGATTGAAATGCATTATCTATCATAACTAATGGGAATGTTATTTGATTCTTTTGAATGTTTTCCATATCTTATATGTTTGGTATTTAATCTTATAGTCATGACTTTTTAATAAAAATGGCTAAACCCATTTCTTTATTGATTCTTCAATGAGCTGCAAAAATATATTTTTATTCTCAGGATCATTCAGTAAATATTTGATCTGGCTCAGCATTTGAATTATTATTCACATTTGCATTACTTTTTATTGTATCAGGCATCAGATAATAAAAGAATGCATGCAATTTTTAAATCAAGCAATGACTGAAATTCTAATGGATAAGGTTTTGAATTTATAAGTTTTTGATCATCTGATTGTATTAGGTTCAGAAGCAAAATTTTTACATTAAAATTATTCAAGAGAAATCACTATCTTTGCGCATTTTGGCAAAAACGCGAATATGCAAAAAACGGAAAGAGGAAAAAGATTTTTATCTGTTTTTTCTTTTTCGTGTATTTTCTTTTTTGAATTTTCAATTATTGTTATTCACTTTCCTTTATCTAGCTTTTTATATTTAAATTTACTGAGTTTGTTAAATTTGAATGGCGTTATTGCTATTTGCAATCATTACTTCGCTTTTACTTAATTTGCAGAACAGTCCAATTTAAGTTATGTTTACTATTAAACGAATGATTGCTTCCATTTCAGTGGGACTAATAAAAACTGAAAAGTACGATTTAATATTTTATGTAATTTTTTCATGAATGCCTCACGGCAAAATATTTTCAAATTTCAGATATTGACAAATACGTAACTCGTTCTACTTTTGAATCCTTATACAGCCATTATGTTATTATAATATTAAGCATTTCTTTGATTTTCTGTCATCTCATAGAAAATTTGATTTTGAAAAGGATGTAATTGAAATTCAATGAATACAACAATTTTTCATAAGCAGACTATGTTCGCGATGTATATAAGAATTGAAAATAGAATCTTAAATAATAAATTAAACCAACACATAATATGTAGAATAAAACTATGCTTCAAAATTTACAACATTAAGAAAAAACACCAGTCTAAAAGAAAGACAATATATTTTTATACTTCCATTTAAATTGATGAGGAGAGTAATTATGAAATCACTTCAATAAATTTTTATCATTGCTATTTTGTGAACATAACCCTTAATTGTAAATGCAACAAAATTTCAAAAACTTTATCACTAGGATTTTTAAACACAAATCAACACAACGTGGGCAATTAAGATGTAACTTCGGGATTTCATCTTCAGCAATTGAAGGAAAGTCCAGAATGGAACATCTGTAAAAATAATAGAGATTAAAGGAGTTTATTTAAATACTCTAATGTAATGCTATAAAATTTTTTTTAAAGTTAATGAAAATAATTAAAAATTGACTAAAAATGTTGAACAGCAACTAAACTGACATAACTGAAAAATATATACGCTATCGAGGATACTAATTTGGAACAATTATGAATTGGAAACAAGGCCCCAAAAAGAATACATTCACATATTTTTTAGATTGAAATTATATGACCATTTTTATTGAACAGGTTCATCATATTCTCACTGTAAAATCAAAATTTGATATACCAAATTAGCTAAAAAAAGGTTTATTGATGCAAATCAAATGAAAAAATAATATGTATATAACATATGAAATACATGAATATTAATCTAAAGCTCGTTGTCTTTACTCACACACCTACACATTATAGGGATGAATGTTTGTGTATGTAAGCAAAAACTATGAGTGTCAGAGTAATTGACAACTTTTTTTTTTTTTTTGACTGTATGTGCAATGTACTGAAAAGAGTAATACTCTTTGAAAAGGAGTACAAAGGACAATTCCTTCAGAAAGTTATAGCAAATGTTTAGAGAGATTGACGGATTGGCCAGCAATTTTTGAGGCTATTTTTTCTATCAATATAAATACAGTGCACTCCCAATTATCCGGTTCTAGACTATCCAGCTTCCATAATATCTGGCCTAATTTTTTTTTATCTTAATTAAATAAGAAAGGCAAAGCGTTGCATTAGCAACATTGCCAAGACATTGGAAATGGGCATCTGCAACGATCCTTCTACGTGTTGTATGCAAAATACAAGTTGTGACTAGAAATAAGAGTAGCGCCCTGTTCGCAATTCATCGTTTTGTCATTGTCTAAGAGTAAAATACTAGTTCAGGATCTTTCATTTTAACTCGACCCATTTCCTATAACTGAATAATAAGAAGTAAAAAAGTGCATATTTTAACTGTGTGTTTTGGTATAAAAACTAGTCTTCTGGTATTAGTGGGCAAAGAAATGAGTTTATAGAGCTCTGGCCTATACGAAGTTTTTAGCATCCATATTGCTCCTCCGCCACAATAGGCCAGTTTAATTATATGCCAAAATCATCCGTAAAAATGAAAGATATTAATTGTTGTCTGCCATCTTAGTGGTTACAGACGATAACAAAACTGTAAGCAATGATTAGATTAATATTCAAAATCCATTAACATTCTTTTTCCGAAGTCTGTTCCTTGCCCACAAGATCGCAAAATAGCAGGAACATAATGGTGACCGAATATAATGACTAATCACAAATTAAGAAGAGGCATACGAAAGGAAAAAATAATGTTCTGTGCTAATCTAATGAAATACAAAACTGTTAATTTCTTAATATAATCATATCACAGCTACGTATTACCTATCTTGGCATTTGTAGAAATCTGATTGAATGTCATTGAGAAATCACGTTGGGCTGAACAAAGACTCATCACAATCTACACCATAGCTTATTTCGCAAAAGGTAAGTTCTATTATAAAGCAAATGTAGTTAAATTGACCTCATCACTGGAAAAATGAGAAACATTCCGGTGCAATGGATAACAGGACATTTCTTGTCTCCTTTCCTGACAGGATGATATTTAACTTAATACAATACTCTGTTCAACATAAAAATGATTCGTTTTAATATAAAGCAGTTTAATGAGCTGTAAAATCATTTTTTCAACATCTTTCATATCTTTTATAGTTTTAATAATCTTCCTCCATCTTTTATCTTGTATCGCTTTAAAATAAATGCAGAATATTATTAATAAAATTTATTTGAAGTATTCTTTCAAGTATGCTAATTTGATTACATGCATCTATTTTCCTAAAGAACCGAACAAAATGCCGTAAGTTAACAAGCTGGCTAAACCAGCAATGAAAAGAGATCGGTTAAATGTATAAACCTTCCACAAAGTTAAAATACTTTGCGCAGAGTTAGCTTTTAAATTTGCTAATCTGAAATTCTCATTACAGTGTTTATAAAACGATCTTTGTATGGTGTACATAACGATGGTTTTGGCTTCATTTGTCAAACAAGCCGATACCATTAGAGGCAAATGAATTGCGATACAGAAAATGCCGCAACGATCTGGCCAATATTGTTATCCAATGTGAGATCATGGAAAATCAACCTATATTCAGCACGAAACATGCCCATCATATTGGCGACAATAGCAAGAAAGGCAGGAAATGAGAAACGCTCGTTGAACTTTCTCATAGCTTTCAAAACGTCTTCAAAAGTATTGATACGTTCCATAAAATCTGCTGATGAACAAGTTCGAGTAAGTTGTTTCTGAACATTTCGTAGCAGTATTCGAATTATTTTACATGTAAAAACATAGTAAGATACAAAAACAGTAAGTCCGCAGTCTGATATAAAATAGTAAGGAGGCTCAATAGCTTGAATAATGTTAGGAAAGCATGATGGGAAGCTGGATTTACCCTGAATGAAGTACAGAAGTTCGGCTTTCATTCTACTGTAGCCAAAATAAATGTTAGCCGTTCCCCAAATAAATATGCATATATGAGGAACGATGATCGATAAAAGGATTTCATGCTTCACCTTTTTTAAGTTGAACAAGTGTAACTTTTTCAGGACCTTGTTGAGATCAGATGTCAAATGGAAAATATATTTGCGCTTTTTATAAACAGATATATAAAAGGATTTTTAAAATTGAAATTGCCAAGATTGTGAACTCGCCTGTTTTATCATTCGCATACACCACATACGAGGCATTGATTAATACTTTTATAAAGAAAATGGTATAGATGAAACCTTTTAAACTGTGGTCAATGAAGGCTCCAATGTGCTGAATCCATGCTCTTTCATAACTGTGCTCCACAGTATTGCGATTGCAAATCCTGATATGTTCGTTCACATCAATTCCAAATACCGCAAATAAAGTGAACATAAACTTGAACTCATTGACGGGAAAAAAGTTCAATATCTGCTGTTCTTTTGGTAAAAGTATTGAATTTTTTACTTTGATCAGAAAATTTTACAATATTCATTTTCGATGGAAATTTCAATGGAAAATTTTCAGCTGTTTTCTTGTTGCTAAACAACATATGTGATCATTAAATCTTGGATGAAAACTACCTTAGGATTTAGAATTAGTTTGGCGCTATACCCTAAGTCAAGTCAGGATTCACAGTTAATTTATAAGTACCGCTTCCTTCAACAAATGAATATAGAATTATTTTCATACCTGGTTTTGATTTATATAAGGTTTTTAGATTTCAATTACATTACTTTTTTATTTTTCTTATGAAACATAAAAGTTAATCTTAAAAGTGTGACAAAAGTAATTCTGACTCCACACACAGACTAACAAACCGGATGAGTCTCAGAAATATCCATTTTGTTTCACTTCTGTAAAACCAATATTTTTTCGTTGATACAGACTACATTCACTTGTAAATTTATTCTCTTTATTATTTAAATATTCTTTTTATTTGAAATTATGACTAAAATGTTTTGATTTACATTAAAATTGTTATTTATATGAAGGCAATTATGCAATTAATCGTTATTCATGATTATCCATCAAACAAAGAAATAAATGCATAAAATTCTTATTTCATTGTTCCCTAACTGAATTATTTTTTACTAACGGGACTGAAAAGTGGTTGATTACGCATCATTTTCAATCAAAAGACAAAGTTATGTTTTTGTTGTGAAGATCATACAATGAAATTTGATGTTTTTCAACATTATTATTATTGGATATATTCGCTACATTCACTAGTATTTAGATGTTATCGATATTTTTTCAATTAATTGATGTCGAAATATAATGAAAGGGTAGTTAAAATTTAAATTTTTCTTGGTCTTTCATTGAATTCAGCTCAAAAATTTTGCAACAAGTTAATTCAAAAATTAATCTGATTAATATTTTTAAAATATACCTAGAAAGGAAATAACAGTAATTTAAAATAAATTTAGATCCATTGTTAATTAAATTAGTTAATTAATTAGTTAATTTCCCATGCAAAATCATTTTCTTTTCTTTTTTTAATTTCTGTATGATATTTTTATTTTCTTTTCTATGCTTACAGATATATTGAAAACTATAATGCTCGTAAAATTTGAATCTCAATGGATATCACTTGTGCTTGTTTTAGCCATGTTTCTTCAGTTTCATTTACTGTTCATTTTCTATAATGTTTTATTCACAATCAACAATGAAATTAAATTTAAATTGGATTTATTTGAAAATGTCATATTTCAGATCGACATTTTGGAAAGAATTTAGGGAAATCGAGCAAATTGCATCGAGCATTATTTTAGAGCATCGAGGAAATCGAGCATTATTTTAGGCTTATACAAAAACAGATTTCAAGATATTGTGTTTCAATTGTTATAAGGCTAAATACAATAGGTTGAATAAAATTGTGGCATAATTTAGGTCAGAATTGCCAGTTTATATTACTTTTATATCAAAATGCTGTCGTTTTGTTAAATTAGAGGTCAATTGGTTTAAATACAAGAAATAAACGTTCAAAACTGCTGTAGAAGAAATTTACAATAGATTTAATTTTTGAAAACTTAGACTTTTTTTCCTTCTGGATATAGATAGTACGCTAAAAGAAGGTCCAGTGATTATTGAAAAACATTCAATGCTACTAAACGTAAACATTAGTTAGAAATAATTCTTGATTTTGGATGAATATGCAATCAAGAAAAGTAAATTTTAAGTCACTATGTATCCTATAAATTTAATAAAGACAGCTTTTAAAGAAAAGTGTTTCTATTAACAAGCAGAATTTTTTAAGCCCAAAACAGCCTAATAAATTGATGAGGTTTAACCGTATAAAGGTTGAAACTGTTAATCTCGACAAGAAGAACTTTTAATAATAAGGAGCTTTTAATAATAAGGAACGTAATAATAGCTCAATTAAGTGCAGTGTCCTAGCGAGCGAAAGCGATTATTTTCCAGATAGTGATTAGGAAGATAGTGTTGTTGTGGCTTATCCCACCTGGTTGACAGCAACATCAAACCGGTTCCATGAGCCCGATCACCTTCAAGCAATGAAACATTGCCCCGGGAGCAGCTGGAGCCGCATTGCATTTTGGATTTATGGGAAAAACGTTGTGGCCTCACATGAAGTTTTACACGAGTGTATTTACTCCGAAATCTAGCGAGAGCTGTCTGATCGTGCCTGTTGGAAATTCCCAATTAGAACAGCTCCAGGGCGATTTTCAGCATACCATTCATGCACAGGGAACATTCTCCAAGAATATCAGGTGTCTTGCCAGACCCGGGTGGCGATTTCTGAAAAAGTAAGGCAACCACCATGAGCAGTATCCTTATGGCTGCCCTCTGGCCAGACCATTGGCAATTTCGTTTCCGTGCACCTTCATATGTGACCGAACCCACTGACAGGTGATCTTAACATTGACAATCAAGCGATTCAAAAGCTGAATGATGTTCCTAGTATGCTGTCTCCATGCCTTCGCCATCGAGATAAAGGCTGAATAGGGCTACAGCTGTCACTCAGAATCAAAAGAAGATGATGATTCCTGCTACTGAAAAAAAAAAAAAATCTAATCTAATGAGGTAGTATACTCTGTGCTCCCGTAAAATAGATGCCTGAGGTAAACCAATGAGAAAAGAGACCAGATACCAGACCAGGTGTACAGAATGTCAAGTATGATTTTGTGTAGTCCCTTGTTTCAAAAATTATCATGCAAAGACTAATATTTAACTTTTTTTCATCCGCTCGATATAACTCGGGATAATAAACTAATATTAAAATTAAATACTTTTACTCCCATAAACAGTTGAAAATTCAAATTAAAATCTACATATTTCGATTTCTTGTGCTTACTAATAAAGTAAAAAAAAAAAAAAATGTGATGATTTTTTGAGATTTTTTTAATTTGTAAGGAAAGCGGTTAAAAATAGGATTTCTTTTTCTCTGACTCGTTCAGGTATTTTTTAATGAACCTATTTTTGTTTTCTGACAATACCGTATTTTTCAAAATATGATGCAGATATCGATCTGAAAGTTTTACTAATTATTTTCTTTTATATAACAGGTATTAAAATGATATTCCGCTCTGAATAATCGATATTAGAACTAGATTATATTCCATTCCCATTCTACTTTTCTCCGTCATTTCTTGGGGTTCAATTTTAGAGGAAATTTTTGTATAACTCATTTAAAAAATTAATCTTATAAAAATGTTATTGTGTACTTTATACAGAAAAAATATAGACTTGTATTTAACTAGACTTTTATTAATATATCGATTTATTACATCCTTTTTCGAGCATTTTTCGTTCTGAGTAACTTTTCCCCAAAGAACTGAATTTAACAATGTTCATGAAAAAAAAATCTATAAAATAAAACATTTCAAACTATATCTGTCTTATGTTTTTCAGTACTGCCCACCAATTCATAAAGAAATTAAATATTACTCAAAATTGTTATTATTTATAACTAGCCGCCTTTGGCGCCCAGCTGGTTCGCCATGAGTAATGCGTTCTAAAATTTTAAATTAAGTCACATATTCATTAGCCTTGAAGTAATTCCGGGCATTGATTGGCCTGAAATTAATGTTTTTTTCCGTGATGTTGCCAAAATATTAAATACGTTTTTTCAAAGAAAGCGAAAAAGAAAAAAAAATATTGAATAAATGATTTAGATGTTGCAAACGATTATAAAAACCTTGGCTTAGCATTTTTTTTAGAAACTATCACATTTTTTAATGGAAAAAAAAATATTGAATTAATGCTACAGATATTGCAAACGATTATAGAAATATGCCATTGCTTCGGTATTTAAATGTATATCCTGTCTAAATTCAATCAGGTTTACCGTAAATAAAGAAGATTTATTGAATTAACTATTTAGAATTGCAAACGATTATAGAATCCTCTGCTTTGCATTTACTTTTTAAAAAAATATCACATTTTATGTTTATTTTATTTTATCCAGTCACGTGCTGAAAGTATCATTTCTTTAGACTTGATTTACGATGATAGTTTTTTTAAATTATTATTTGAACTTCCGTCATTGTTTTCTTTTCTTTTATCCGGTCACGTGATCAAAAAAACATGGTTAAAATATTTCTTTAAAAATCCGTTAAAAATAGAGGTTTAAGATATACATTAAAACACTGAGACCATTAGAAAGCTAATTTTTTAATCTTTAAATTGATGTAAAAATCATGTTTGTGCGATCATATTTTCGGAAGTTATAGCGGAAAAACGACGAAATTTCGCTTAAATTTTAATTAATTCAAATTCTAATTAAAAATTCGAAAAAAGGGCTCCGAGGTGCACATTCCCGACCTCCAAGGTATACATATACCAAATTTGGTAGCTGTAGGTCCAACGGTCTGGCCTGTAGAGCGCCAACACACACACACACACACGCACACACACACGCACACACACACATTGAGCTTTATTATAAGTATAGATAATGTTAATTTCTAATAATTTATAAGCAAGAGAAACTTGGCGATAAAATTTCCCCGACTGAAACTGCTTGAATCAGATTTGAGTGCGCTTACTGATAAAAAAAATTACATGGCTGTAAACATAATTTTTTTTTGTAGTTGTTTTGAAAAGAAGAAAAAAAGATTATTATTTTAGTAATTATATTATTTTTTGAATATTATATTTGTTTCGCGCTTCAATTCATCTTGCCGAAAGTCGCGAACAAAATTCCGTACGTTAACAAAGTACCCAGACTACTTATTAAAACTGATCTGTCAATTGAATATATCTTCCATAAGCTGAGACGATTATTTTTCGTGAAATATTTCTTATATGAAGTTTTTAAAAAGCTTTGATCGCCACGATATCTGTGAAATACACACAGCGCAAATCCTCTTGCTTTTACAACAATTTCATTGGTCTTAGCCGCAGAGGTGATTACTTATAACAAAATATATAACAAAACCGTTGCAGTATGAAACAAGGAGTAGAAATAATCATAAGTGAAGTCAGCAACAAATGCCAGCCAATAGCCGCATAGAAAGATACCGATAATATATATGAGATACGTAATAAACACTGGAAAAGAAGAGAAATCTTCCAAATTTTCCAGAATCTTCAAAACTGCATCGTAAATATTGGCAATCATCTGCAAGTTTGGAGTGAGGGAATTCTTTTCGATTTCACTGAGCAGATATTCGAAAACACAACTTAGTAAACTACAAACTGAAATGTAATAGAAAGCAAAAAATGATAAAAGAGCGTGTCTTAAGAAAAATGACATTAGCTCAATGATTTGATAAAGCAGACAGCATACTTTCGGTTGCATTTTGAAACTTATGACTACCAGATCTGATTCACAGAACATCTGTTTTTCATCTCTTAACAATCCAAACCCTCCAATATTCACAATAACAAAATAAAACAAAAAGGAAGTCTGCAAGAAAAAGAATGCAACGAGGAGGTGTTTATTTCGCCGAATTTTGCATGCTGGAATCGATTCAAATAAGAAACGAATGTCTTTCGTGACTTATAGCATTTCACGGCGGTTACTAGTAATCGACATATAGAGAATAGACACTAATACCAATATGAGTATTGTAGTGAGTTCAATCCGTTTATCCTGTAGGAATGTAATCCAAACTATTTGCAAGGAAATCTTAGCAATGAAGAAGAAGAAAACGAAGAATCTAGCGCAATTTGTAAAGAAACGAAGCATCTTCATACCTGTGTATCTTCTCTTCTGTTTTTTATGAAATATTCTACAAATTGCAGAACTATCCAACATTTCCATTCCAATAAAATGAAGCAAAAAGAAAATAAAATGAAATTCATTTGCAATAAAGTTACTAATATAATTTTCTTCGATTGATTTGTTGGAATCCAAAATATCATTATTTTCCGGAGATTTCAAATTTCTTATATTTGTACTTGGATACATTCGGAAAATTTTCTTTTTCTTTCTCTGGATACGCTTTAGAAGAATCTTAGAATGGTTCATCCTCGTGCAAACAAGAAATAAAATTAATCGCATATGATTTTCTACCTTTCTGAAGCAACTCAAAACAATGTTTGTATATAAAAATATCTGTTCTGCTTAATAACAATAGACTTCTCAATTCAAACATTCGTTTCATAAACCTGTTTTAATTCTTTATGGCAAACCGAAATATGAAATTTGAATGCATCTTTCATATTAAGGATTCCCTTTTCTTAAAAATAAATTAAAATGTCAATCTAGACACAATTCCCAGGGCGATATTAGCTAAGGTATTATTGATTTTTAAGTATTGAAAATTGACTTTGAATTTTGCGCATTAATTTCTTTAATGATACAACAAATTATTAAAATAGATTAACAAAGGGTTATTTATCTTACCATTATATAGGGTTTTGCCATTATATACTAATTTTCTCTTGATTTTACAATTCCTACTATTAGTTCACAATCTCCCTGTATATATATATATATAATAATAATAATAATAATAGAACTAATAGAATTGAAAATTTGAACACACACCCATATACATACATACATATATATATATATATGTGTGTGTGTGTGTGTGTGTGTGTGTGTGCGTGCGTGCGTGTGTATATGTTAAAATTTTCAATCCTTAATAAAATAATTTTCATTCATCCGCTCAAGTTCAAATGCATTTTTTAAAATCTTGTAATCGATGACACTTGATGTTAATGCAATTTTTTTTTCAAATATTAGTTCATTAATGAAATGAAATTAATTTTTAATACTTTAAATAGATTTTAAGCAGTTTGTAATGATAATTGAAATCAACAGGTTCAATAGACAAAATGCAAGAATTTCAGCATTTTTCACGTGAAATTGAAGAATACGAGCACAATTCTTGCGAAAATCTATAATTTTTTCATAACTATTGTATTTAATAAGACGTAACTAAAATAATTTTTTTCTTTCTTGACCTAAGTAGGAATCGAATTAATTATTTTATATTACTTGTTCTTTTACAATCCCTAAATTTTGCTTATTAAATGACAATTAATACAATGAAAGTTCGATTATTGTGCAACATTATTGCAACTGATAACATTACAAGGCAAAATGAGCTCTGTTGCTCGCTCGTTTTTCAGTATCTTACTGATGACTCTTTACACGTCAATTTACAATAAACGACAAGTGATGATGAAAATTGCAAATAAATTAGCCAAAACTCATAAATATTTCAATATTTATGAGTTTTGGCTAGTTTATTTGCAATTTATAATATAAAATAATTAGCAACAAGTAATATAAAATAATTATTTTAATTTAAATCGATTGGAATACATATTCTGAGCACTCTTTGTATTCATAATGTTATTGACTGTCTACAAAGTCCAAGTGGATCATTTAAGAGAACTCCCGGATATAAACAATCAGTACAAAAGTTTGTCGAAAATCATTTCTAAAGAGCAATTAATACATCTTGCTCTTTCTTCCTGGCTTTCAACTGCATTTCATTTCTTTTTTTCATAATAGCAAATGCTTTTCTGGCCGTCTTTGGAATATCTTATTGCTTAATTTGCATATTCCTCAGACATATTTTCACACATTTGCTTTGCAAGATTAAGATAGATGTTCCTATGCATAATTTTTGGAAATATCTTCACTTTTATAGGTTTATTTGTAAGACAATGAGTCAAGTGGAAAATTCCTTTTCGTTTAATGTTTTTCTTGCGCTGCTTTATAGCATGATTGGATTATTCAGAGCGCGATACATAATAGCATTTGACCACAATATATCTCATGAGGAATTCATGACCTTGATTATTTCTTCGATCTTTTGTCTCTTACTACATATGCTGATAATGATCCCAGCCTGTATTGCAAACGAAAAGGCCAGGCAGATCGTGGAAACCTTGCCTTGTTGGATACCGAAACTTGAAAAAGATTTGAAGACAGAATTCAAAAAAGAATTCCGGCAACAAAAGTATTTAAGCTTATGGAATATTTACTCTTTTGATAGATCATTCATAATAACAAGTTTTGGGACTTTGCTAACATATGGAATTTTAATCGGAAGTATTGGAAAAGGGAACTGAAGATTTACTGAAATCATGATGTATCTTAATTTACCATTACAGAATCTGTTATTACAACAATTGTGCAGTCGAGTAGTATAATGAATCAGTGAATCCCCAATTCAGTCATTGATCTTAATCTTTGATTTTATAATCATCTGAATGAATAATAAAAATTAGAACTTTTGAAATATTTGAAAGCATTTTTACTGGTTATGGTAGAACAGTAAACAAATTTCAGTATTTGGAGATTCGAATATGGAAAAGTAGAGTCCACATTTAAAGGTGCGTTTTACTCTGCATCAGTTGAAATCTGTAAAAAGACCGAACAGAATTCTAAGAGATATAATATGTATAGTATATTCAGCCTAAGACCATACATCCAGTAGAATAATTTATGTCCGAAATATCAGACTCTACGCATACATTCAATCTATTGAATCAAAAATCATCTGCAGAAGTTGCATTGGCTAGAATTGTACCTGGGACTTTGTGATTTGTAGCCGAATAACAAGGCCACTAGATAAAATCAATTCCTCTTGTCCGGAAATTATATACTGACTTATGCCATACTCTCCCTCCAATGAGTCAGAGGTCATTGGAGGGAGATGGCCTCCCTCCAATGGATAGATTGGGGGGATGGCAGTCAATTAATGATCTTTTGAAAAGTTCTCAAGTCTAAAATTTATAGAATTCTTTGTTCGAAGGAAGCACATTCAATGAAATATTATTGGCACTCCAATTTTTAAATAAGAAAAGGGAAAGTTTTCATCTTTTGCAAATAAACATGTTCTTGTCATGAAGTTTTGAGTACTGCTATATTAGAATAACCAACGATCTCAGAATTTTTAGCTCACCAGTCTTAAGGAAGCTCCTGGAGCTGATTGGCTTATCTTCTTTGAGCCAAGGTAATTGGTTTGGTCTCAAAATCTCATTTTACAAGATAATAATATTTGAATTTCCATTAATCTGCAAGTTTTAGTTTCAGAAGAATAGAACTTTCTTTTCGCATAAAAGGCGTATACCTCAGGAATATTTTATTAAATATGACTCATAGTACCGAAAGTCTGTATGAAAATATGAGATTCTTAATTCATTAGAACATTTTATTCAAATTGCATAAAACAATATTCTTCACTTATGAAAATTTTTCTATTATATATACACACCAAATACTAATCTTGTAGAAATTACAGTTAGTATAATACATTACGCAGTTATATTATTATTATATATAATAATAATATAATATGTATTATATTATTACAGTGAGTATAATAGGAATAATATATAAATAGGTTTTCGAAATAATTTCTAACTTATTCTGCTTACTTGATCTTTTATCAAGAATATGGCAATACATTGATAAGAGTTCACGTTTTAACATGATGCTTAACATGTTTGAGCAGATTATATTTTGATTTTGTTTTTTACGTGTGAAATTATCCGTCAGAAAATATGCTTAAACCTTTTTTTTTTTTTTGAAAAATTACATTAAAATGGAAATTTAATTTCCAAATTAAAAAAAATTAATAACATTTAAAAGATAATGTTTGAATGTTAGGATTATTTAAAAATAGTTTCTATTCTTTAATATTTCCAAACGTTATCACAAAAAAAAAAAAAAACCGATGAAGTTGTCGTTTAACTAATTTCATTTCTAATTAGTATTTTTTTTAAATCGTTTCTAAATATACATTCCTACCCTTCATAAATATACCAAATTTGGTAGCTCTAATTTAAATGATTAGCCTTAGAGAGAAAGTACACACACTGATATTTGCATTCATCTTTATTTAAAGTAAAGATAAATTGCATCCTAACTTATTCGAAATTTTAAACAAATGTTTTATTCTCTCAGTGAAATTTATTCAATCAACATTTGAAACCATCTTCAAGAATGTAGTTATTGTCATTTATTTAGAATCATGAATTTTACAAAAAAAAAAAAAAAAAGCTAAACAGATTTATTTGAAGGGAAATATTTCTATTTTATAGATTTGCACTTTATTATTATTATTATAACTAATATAATTGTTGATTTTCTTCGACACGTAGAAGTTTTATTTAAATTGATAAGCTTTAGTCGGATTTATTTTTTTGTCCATCATTGAGACAAAATATAAAAATTGTATTAAAAACATAATGTACTCTAGAATCTTTGTGCTAATGAATTCATAATTTAAATATAAAGTGTATAATATATCTTTTATTGTAAACATCTTCTAAAATGCACAATTAATATTTATAATATCTTCGAATGTAATTTTTCTTCGAATATTCATTGTCAAAATAGATATGATCTGCAACCTCGTTTTTATTTTAAAATTAATTAATTGAAATTTATGCGGATAGTCATTAGTCAAAGACTTCGATTATAATAAATTTTAGTTCAGTTGATTTCACATTCTAACTATCTAATCTACATAGCACTTTCTTTGTTTGCAAGTATTTGGCTGCGTTTGAACTTTGAAAGTAGCAAACCAGCCAAAAGATAGCCAAAGCAACTCTGTTGTTTTGACTCAGCAACCCTCTTCTCTAAGGGCAGAAAACAGCAAGGAAAAGTATATGACGCCGCCAGAAACTCGGTCAGAAGAATATTAATTTTCCCTTCGTAAGTAATTTTGTATCTATATTCTTTTAGACGCGAATAAACATTGTTATAAACTGTAACTTTAAAAGCTTCTATCTCATTAATGTTCTTGTTTTTGCAAAGCATACAGTATTATTATTTTTTTTGGCAACTTTTCTCTTGAGGTAACAAATGGTGCCAATTTAAACCAATAATGGTTAACAGGAATAAAAATAATAAGAAGCAAAGAATCCCCAAGGTCATCGATAATTTTTTTTTTCTATTAGTATTTTACAGTTATCTAATCGTGAATTTCCCTTTGATTTTCAAAATTCAAAACACTCGTAATTATAAAAGTAAAAATAAAGCATTACTCGTAAGATTTTTGAAATTTGATTTGATTAATGTAGAGCAATGATTTTCTAAGTAGTTTAATTACTCATAAGTCAAAAGTTTCACTTATTTATTTATTTGCATTAAAGTATTTGTATTAAATTAAAAGGCTTTTTTATCCCTTTGTTCCAAAAACTTTTTTATTTAGTTGTATATACGTATATAAGCAAGACATTGCGCCTGTGTTTTTGAAAGTGATATTAATTAAAAGATGTTTTTAGCTTAACCTGTCATTACACCTTTTATTTAAAAATTGCTTGTATGAAAATTAAATTAAAGCTAAAAAAATGTTTTTGCTTTCAAAATCTCCTCAACCGAAAAAAAAGAAAGAAAACTTTATATTGTCCGAGGTGTTTTACTATATTTACTTTAGTTCCAACTTGGTTCATTCAGATTTTATTATAAAATATGTCAAAATAAATAAATGGAAATAAAACAATGTATTATATCATTACTGCACTTTGTAACACATATTAGGTTAAATTTAAACTTTAGAAAAGAAGCTTAGAAGTACAAATGAAGAACAAAAAAGAAAATGTGTTGTACAAAAGGCCTTTGAAGTTATTTAATTGTCATTAATATTCTCGTTTTTTAGTTTCGAAATATACAAGTATTGAAATCGTCAAAAAAATTCGAATTCGCTATTCTTCGAAATTTTAAATATTCTTGAAGTATTTAAATCGTCAGAAAAAAAAAAAATTCGAATTCGATATTTTTAGAAATTTTAGATCTTCCTGACTTCGGAAACCACAATTCTGGAATGATGCTCGCCTGTCTATAAACAAGATAATATTAATAAAAATATATAAAAAAACCGCTTTTATTTGAGTTGGTTGAAAGAGATTTGGTTTATGATTATTTAATTTGAAATTTACAAACTTTTATTTAATTTGAAATTTACAAACTTTTATTTAAT
>JAPMOQ010059770.1:4902996-4997017 GCA_026543055.1 Argiope trifasciata
ATTTACAAACTTTTATTTAATTTGAAATTTACAAACTTTTATTTAATAAGAAACTTTGTTAAGAGAAATGCTGTCTTTTCAACTTTCCGAATACAATCAAGCGCATTAACAGCCATGGGAAAATCTGGGCTTAATTTCTGAAATCTGGACCTCCTGTCGATCTATATTTTCACATTCATATTAATTCGGTAACTCAAAACGTAACTATTTTGAAAACTGAAATTTTTTTGTAATCTAGGTTTAAAATCGTAGATATATTTTTGTTTCAGTATGTTGACTAATAGGCGTTGAAAAAATATTTATTCAATTTTCTTTATTGTACTACAAAGCAAAAAACAATCATCTGAGAGGTTCTGAGTTAAAAAAAAAAAGTACTTTTTTACAGCCAAGCCATTTGTCCATAAATTGTGCTATTACTTTATGGGCAGTTTACAATTAAATTAAAATACTGTAGATGTTAAAAAAATATTTCTTTTAAAATAAATAAATGTGACAAAGATGTATTTAATAAAGTGAATCTTTTGATACTTGATGAAATAGAAACCTATATTCTTGCGCAGTGTAACAAAGTACAGCAATCAGCAAGGCATTTCCAATGATGGAAAAAAATGATTTGGTGTCTTATTTCTGGCATGAAGAATCCATTATTAATGCAGTTATTCATTTAAAAAGGAATCTTCAGTTGTCTGATAAAGTTAGCAGGGCAACAATAAATAAAAAGAATCTGACAAATTTGTTATTTTTATCAATCTTAAAATCTTTAATTTTAAGATTGATAAAATTAACATTTTTTTTCCTTTATAAATATTCACACTATTTTAAAAGAATCCTTCTGCAAACACCTCCTGATCAATAATTATATTAAAAACTGTCTTTTGCTATGAATTTTCTATTGAATGAAAAAATTATTTTAATTTAATTTACTTCAGACTGTACGGTCAAATCAATGTATGTGAAATATGTATAAGCTCACGTGTTAAGACAGATAGATCATTTAGCACAATAATATTAAGCATTTCTAAATAGATTCTTATAAAAGTCTAAATATTTATCCAAGTTACAATTTTTTGGCAAATCAACTTTTTAAATATAAAATTTTAAGAAAATTCCAAAATGATAATTAATGTGCTTTTGAACCGATAATACAATTATTTTTAATAGAACAAATAGCAAAAATATTTTGAATTTGTATGCGTTATGTTACCAAAGTAGCAATATTGCATCATTCTGAGCTATGAATTTTATGACATGATTCTTAAAAGATTTTTTTTGTTTGTACTATGTACATGTGTATATATTTTACTTTCATTCCAACAGGGTGATATTACACTTCATTGATAACACTTCTATAATCTAAACTTATTAGACTTCAGCTTGTCACGCCCATTTGAAGTGCACATTTTAATAATTTTTTCTAAATGAAAATTGTTATAAAAACGGCAAACCGGTGAAACAGGATTATTTGAAATCCAAAATAAAATATATAATAAAAAAATGAAGTGCAAATGTTTTTAAAAAATGTGTGTAGTATTTTTTTTTTCTGGACCGATGTTTATAAATGCAGCCTGTCTTTATCCCCCCCCCCCCAAAAAAAAATGTATCATTATTATATTTCATTAAAAAGTAACCTATTTAGGAACAAAGAATAATAGAACGTTATTTTGCTCAGTTTATTTATTTTAAAACCAACAATTTCTTTTTTTTAATCTATAGATATTATCTATTTTAAAAAAAATCCTTCTTCTGCAAACACCTCCTAATAATTAACTGGTTATTCAGTTTCAGGAGCTCCTTAAAATCGCTACTAACATATCAGACTGACGAGATGATCACAACTTAAAATTACGAATCAGCCAATACTTCAGAAATAAGATAATGATCTGAAGAACGAATTCAATATTTAGGAGATTCATTCAGTATTTATGATTCATTTCATTTCTTATTTTGATTTTAGTTTTAAAAATTTCCTACAGTTTTTTTTCTTTTATTTTCCATTTTTCTTTCCTGTTTTTATGTCGTTGTCAAAATTTTAATGAATCGAACATTTTCAATACTTAAAATCGTTCTTAATATGGTTCATAATTGCAGCAAAATATCTCATTATAACTGATTTCTGATTTAAAGGAAAACACGATGGAGTAAAATGTAATTAAAAAAATAGTAGAAATAAAATAAGGGGCTTAGCTTTCCTCTCCTTTTTTTCATTAATGACTATTTATATGAAAATGTAACTCAAACGAAACTATACTACGAAATATTTTGCCTTCAATTAATTGGTTGGATTATTTAGCTTTGAATTTTGTGGAACAGGGCAATGCTTACATTTGAAGCGTTTGCAGATGTCAATAAATAAATAACTAATCAAAGCCTACAAGGCTTTTATCGTATCTTTTAGCTGAGGAGAACTTCGAATTTCTCCATTTATTTGTTTTCTTTTTCTGCTAAGATGGGGCACTGGTTTGTCCCAAGTTCAAAATTCTAATAATCACCAAATGGGAGATATTCTGCCAATTTTGCAGACACACCGATATTTTAAGAACGTGGAGGTTAAAAGTCATTTACTAGTAGATGGACTCACACGAGGACTGGGGGGAGACAGAACCACATGGGGGAGGAAGATAAGCAGCGATCACAGTCACAACCCCCGATGTTTATTGGGGGTTGTGTTACGTGAGCAGAACGTGACCTTCAAGAATCGCTGTCAGTAGGAACTTTTTTTTGAGGACGAGTTCTTCCCTTAGGTCCCACTTGAGGGAGGAATCTTGCATTTTCATTTGTAAATCATATACGAGACATTGCTTAGTAATTATATTTTCCAATATTTAAGATTTATTACCAAATTAGCCGCCTTTGGTGATCTGTTGGTTCGCCAGGTGTAATGTTCTCTAAAATTTTCAATTAAACATTTATGTATATTAGTCTTTTAAGAACTTCTTCGGTAAAATATTTTTAAGCTTTAAATATCGATAGTCACGTAACTCATATTATCATAAAAACTTTACAATATTCTATTCATTGTATTATATATCTCTCGTGTCAGCTGTCATAGGATTTAAATTTGAATTTGATATTGAAGGGTAAAACTTCAATAAACATAAAAACATTTTTGCTGAAATCAAACATTTAAAAAAAAAATTATGATTACAGAAAATCGAATCCTTTGGCAATATCATCTTATGAATACCAAAGAATCTTTTTTTTTAAAAAAAAGTTTTGCCGTTATCTTGACAACAAAAATTTCTCTGATTCATCACATAAATCAGTTTTTACTTGCGAGGAAATTTAAATTCAATTTTATTTCAATCAATAAATATGCCTTGATATCTTATATATGTAAATATCTATATATAATATCTTATAATGTAAATAAATTTCTCGCTGCAGACCTCTGTCATTTATCGACTATTTTACGACTAACATTGATCGATTAACAAAATCGACTAACATTGATTGATTAGCAAAATCGACTGACATTATTTGGTCAGTGACTCGAAATTTGCATCTTGCTGAGCTCTTCATTTCATCATGGCTTGAGAGAATGAATTAGTAATCATTAATCCCAAAAGAGGAAATTTGAATCTTCTATAAAAAAAATTTGTAGCATCTGAAAAAATAACATTCCAATTCTGTGGAACAAAATTGGAAAAGTAGCAGATTAAGTTCAATCCCGTTGAAATAAAAACCTAATACTTCGAAATTGTTGATGATGTTAAGTTGTAAGAAGGAATGTGCCGGTTTTAGCTTTGATCGATAATTTGAAAAGTCGATTTTCCGATATTAATTTTTGGAAAAAAAAAAAGATTTATTTATATCATGGCCATGAATTAGGATTCTCGATTAATTGAGATGATGTAAATTAACATTCGCAACTTTTCGTTTTCAACGTTTAAACTGGTGTTTATTTGGAACTTGTATAATTTATGCATTTAGTTTATGCATGAATTAGTGATGCGTTTAGTATATGCTAGCATTTCTTTAAGGTCCACGTTCTCATTCTCTTAAAATAGATTTGCTTCGAATTTAGTGGCAAAAATTCTAATCATTTGGTCTTGATTCTAATAATGCTAAAATGGACAGACAACCAAGAGACACATTCCCATTTTAGTGTTGATTCATATAACTGATTATATAATGATCATTAAAGTAGACGATTTCTGATCTAACAGGTACTTTAATGACAGATCAAAAAATTTTAAAATCGTTAAAAAAGTTTTAATGAAATTTTTCTATCCATGTTAAGGAGGTGTTTAGTATACATGCTATTACCAAAATCACTAAAAATAGATTTAAATAAGGAATTCGAAGACTCAATTTTGTGTGTGAAAATTTTGGCATATTGGAAACACATAAAATCGACATACATTCCGAGGGTCTCGTCAGGGTAAGAATAAAGCACTGATTTCTCCTGGTACTGATATTCTTTGAGCTCCCTCTTTGAAATAATCCCTGCAAGTTCAGTCTTTTCGAGACTTCGGCGTCTTTCAAATATAGGCTTTCTTAAGCCATTTAAATAATTCTGAACGGTATATTAGTAGTAACATTTTTTTTTAAATAATCGCATTGCGTTTTACAGATTGTAAAGCAGCATCTAATATTCTTTAATATAACGCTTTATTGAGCGATTGAAGAAAAAACTTGCCTATTGCATCATCAAAGGGATTTGATTTTCGAAATTGATGCCTTTGCGAAATAATTAACCATCAGCATTAAAAGGGTATTGTAATGATTCAGCTTCTCCCCGGTCTGACCATTGTGGTTTCTTTTTCACACTCTCCATAATTGCCATTTCCAGACTGGTCTCCTCAATAGCGACGTTTTATGGCAGTTTAATTGATTACAGAAGGACAGGTGGAGAATCCTTCTTCTAGGAACGGACATCTGGCCCTTTAGAGTGAGTCCAGATAAAGGACCACCCATACACTAATCGTGTCTGCGACACAGATGTGTATCCTGCATTGTTTTCACATTGTGGACTATGAACATTCCTGCGGTCAACTGTAGACCAATGAAGTTTTTGCTGAACGACGATTAGAGAATCGGCAGCCCAAATGCTCCAATGCGGATGAGAGGTGGAATTGAAAGAAGAGAGAAAAGGCGAGAGTTTTGGAGAGAGAAGAGATGAGGAGTTTTCTTTTTGGTGAAGAGGTCGAGAGGAGAGATCGGTGAAAGCTGAGCTTTCGAGAGAAGATTCCACCCCAGGAATTCGGTGGATTCCTGGAGCTAATCCCGGTACCAGCATGAGACTTTGACGGCCGGTTAGTTGTTTTCGTGAGTTTCTCCGAAATAATTCGAGAAACTATTCTTGCGGTGTTCCACACGGAACTTTTTATTTAACCTAGATGATAAATAGTATTTTCCCTGTAAATTAAAGCTGTAATTAAAGTAATTTGATTAAAACGCTACCATTTATTTAGATCGGACCAGATCGAAACGTTACAGTATGATATTATTCAGTATAAAAAAGTTATACTCTTCAAAACACTCCAAAACTCACTAAAATATTCCATGTATAAACAGCATTATTGAATTTAAAATAACCATGTAGCAAATAAATGAATTACAATAATCATAAAATATGTTGCAGCACATCTATGATATACTGAGGGATATTAAGATTAAAGAATTAACTCTAACGCACTACGATAATTTTGAATGTAATATACACTGATGGGAAAAAAAAATCCCAACACCAAGAAAAAATTATTGTGCAGTAATGAAATTTTTGGAATATATTTGTCTAGGTAACATGTTTAATTGATTAAAGTTTCAAGATCACAGGTAGAGCCATTGGCGAGAAGAGCCATTTCAAATGTGAAATGTTGGTACATTAGTAACCGGTGTAACCGCCAAAACTTTGAATGCAAGCAACGTACATGCGTTGTGTCGTACAGGTGTCAGATATCAGTTTGTGGGATGGAATTCCATGCCTGTTGCACTTGGACGGCCAATGTAGGGACGGTTAATGCTGGTTGTGGATGACGTTGATGTTGTCATCCAATGATGTCCCATACGTGCTCGATTGGAGAAAGATCTGGTAGGTCAAGGCAACATGTCGACACTCTGTAGAGCATGTTGGGTTACAACAGCGGTATGAAGGTGAGCGTTATCCTGTTGGAAAACACCCCCTTGAATGCTGTTCATGAATGGCAGCCCAACAGGTTGTATCACTAGACTGACGTACAAATTTGCAGTCAGGGTGCGTGGGATAACCACGAGAGTGCTCCTGCTGTCATACGAAATTGCTCCCCAAACCATAATTCCAGGAGTAGGCCCTGTGTGTCTAGGCCGCAGACAGGTCACTAGCAGGCGTTCACCTGGCTAACCAACAAACGGCTATCACTGCGACCAAGGCAGAACCGGCTTTCATCAGAAAACACAACAGATCTCCACTCCGTCCTCCAATTAGCTCTAGCTTGACACCACTCACGTCGCAAACAGCAGTGGTTTGGAGTCAGTGGAATACACTGTACATGGCGTCTGGCTCGGAGCTGTCCTTGAAGTAACCGATTTGTAACAGTTCGTTGTGTCACTATGGTGCCAACTGCAGCTCGAATTTCAGCTGCAGGCGCAGTACGATTAGCCATACGCCGAATACGACGGTCTTGCCTCTCAGTAGTACCACGTGGCCGCCCGGAACCTGGTCTTCTTGAGGCAGTACCTTCCCTTGACCACTGCCGCCAATACTCATGCACAGTGGATACATTCCTGCCAAGTCTTTCAGCAATATCGCGGAAAGAACACCCACCTTCTCGTAGCCCTACAACACGACCTCTTTCAAACTCAGTGAGCTGTTGATAATGGCTTCTTCGTCTTCTCAGAGGCATCCTTGACTAACATTAACCCACTACGTCAAATCTCAACTGTAAATAACGATCACGAACCCTACAGCGCTTATTTAAAGCAAACCTCATTTGCATGTTCATAGTGTCGCTATTAGCGCCACACTTACGCGCGTAGCTCGAAATTTGAATCGACGTTATCTTTCAGATGTATAAACACGCCTACCAAATTTCGTTTATCTAGCACAGCTCCTTTCTAGTGTTGGGATTTTTTTTCCATCAGTGTATATATATATATATATATATATATGATTTTTTCATCTGCATAATATTTCTTTACTTTTTTAGAATCATTCATTTTGGATTCAAGTTCTGTAGTAAACGAAATGTACACTGTATGGGGTAAGTGTAATAATTTCTTTACTTCCAAATGCTTGTTCTGTAAAATTCATACACATTTCTAGCAAACTATTTCACATCAATCAGGGCCGGCCTTCTGGGGTGTGTGGCAGGTGCTATTCACCGGAGACTTAGAAGGAGGGGTGACGTGATTAAGAATTAAAGCAGTTTTCTGAACAATAATAAGGTTACACATACTAAAAGTCTACAAGCTTGTTTCCATGTGGCTTGCTGAGCATCGACTGACGCCTTTATTAGGCAAAGATCGCAGTGATATCTATAAAAAAGGCAAAAAAAAAGCTCATTTATGATTAAGGAAATCCCCTTCAGACATGTTAAGACAGAACGGTGTGCCCTGCACCCAGAAGTCGATAATGAGGCTGGGTTCATAAGGACTTGTAAATAATGAGCTATCTACTTTTTATCTATATCTAATGTAATATTTTTTACAATCCTTTACATTGTCAGTTATTAAACATAATCAACAAATTAAATTTAAATAAAGGGTTATCTTTGGTCAAGCATATGGTTATAATGCTTAAACGCTCATGCTATACTATCGAAAGAGAAATTGGAAAAATTGTAATTTTTCTGGAGTAATTGATAGCAAAAACAAAATGACCCATTATTAAATAAATATGCAAATGCTCGTTTTTTTTCCCCTTGCTAAAAATTTGGGGCTTCAAAGGGTTTCTTGCAACCGAGCCCCTTCATAGAGAAGGCTGGCTCTGACATCAATCACTCCGTCCTCTAAGTAAGAAAATATCTGCTGGCTTTTATCTTTCAAAAACTTGCTTCGGGCATCAAGATAACTTTTGCTTTTCTTTTCAGAGATAATGGGTGCCGGTGTGGGTGCTGGCCTGGGAGTTGTGATCTTTCCTTACCTGTGCTTGTGCTGCCTCGGTTTCACGTGCGGTGGCGTCAGAGCTGACTCGTGTGCTTCCGGTTGCCAGAGTGGAATCGGCGACGTCGAAGCTGGAAGCTGCTTTGCATGTTGCCAAAGTGCTGGAGCGGGTGGAATGGCATGTTGCGTACACTTTTTCCTGTTTCTTGTTGGATTTGTTACCACCGTAACTCTGATGGCAATTTATAATCCAGAAGATCCGACACCAACACCGGAGCCTTCTACAACTTTTCCGACCAATGTCACCCAATGGTTAAACTTAACGACTCCTTTCCCATAGCAAGGATACTTCTTCTTCTTCTTCTTTTTTAAAAAAATTATAAATTGATTTATTTTTTCATGGAAAATATTTTTGAATGTTTTGATAAAGAAAATGACCTTGAAATTTATTGTAAATATACTTTTTAAATAAAATTTTATATGGTAATTGCATTATTGCTTCTAATTGCTCTTGCCATGGACAAGCTTGCTGACAAATTCTGCGATTCTAAGCGAAGGATACGCCTCTTGACAACTATGTCCATGAGTACATCTTAGCTACTAACGCATCGCATTCACTGGTATAACCCGTTTTTATGGGGGGCATATTCACACATCTCATAAGTAGAACAGATGAACCACCGCGCCCGAACCGATACTTGAGCCAATGACCCTCAGATAACTTGGAAGAAGTGCTACCTAGAAAATTGGTGATTCAAGCGCTAAATTGATGATTGATTCTTTATCGTAAAGCTCCGTCCAATTTATATAGAGGATTTAAAAATGCATTTATTCGAAACTGATGTTTAGTTTTAGATAGATCATTTTATTTGAGTCGATAAAATGTTTATAGCAATATAATTACGTTTATGAATGCATTCATTATATTACATTTAAAACATATCAGACAATTTCATGTCTCTTTTTTATGCTATGGTTATATGCTCAAAATTCGTTTTTTTCTTAATATTTTTTGTTAATAATGCTTATGTGTTTATAAGAATTAAATTGCTTGATTTTTGTTTACGATAATTTTCAAATTAATTTATTCTTTCCTAAATAATTTTAAAAAAGTGGTGTGGAATACCTGTGAATGTGACACCATATTTAAACCCAAAGTGTGCACTTCCGGAAAACTCAAATTTTTAAAAAGAAAGTTTATCTCAGCGAGACCTAGGTCTTAAACAAGAGTATTTAAAACATGTCGTTGGCACAACATTTAATTATTTCAAGACGTGATTTGTGATGAAGAAAAAAGGCCCAAGTTAGAACAGTTTTTAATCATTCTAAATGTCAAATACAATGTTGAAACACACAATATCTGAACGGTACAATACTCAATACTTTAAATTGTAATATCTAAATAAAATATACCTAACTAAAGCAAAAATGAAACTAAATGCTTTTTTGAATTCCTATGTATGTAAAAAATATTTTTATTCAAACTATAGTAAGAATTCATGTGTTTTTTTATACAATAAATTTACCATTTCCAGACTTATCAGCATTTGTAATGCAAATATAGCATTCCCGGTTTAAAGAAGCAGTTTCAATACTATTCACTCATTTTATAAGGATTGCTCAACAATTCAAGTTATTTTTTATACAGAATGTCGAAGTGATAATTACAATTGGAGGCTTAAAGTTTATACTGATACCAATAACAGTCAAATCATTACTTACTCTTGTTAAAAATAGCAATTACGGCGTTGACGTTATTATTGTCAATTTATTAAGTTATTATTATAAATTTAAAATGAGTTAAACGAAATTCGCCAAGACTTCAGAGCAGGTTCAAGTTTTTCTACCAACTGTTCCAAGTAAAATTCCATATGTTAGCAAACTGCCAATGCTTGTTATAATGAGTGATCTATCAAAGAAGTAAATGTACCACAAACTTAAATACTTTTGTTGTCGAAATTCTTTTTCAAATTCCAACTTCAGATTACTTTCATACTTGGGGATCCGATCTGGCAAAACCTGAGCAGCGTTCTTGCATTTTTCTTTCACAATGCTAGCTGGGATCATTACCATCATTTGTAGCAAGAAGTGGCAGGTAGCAGAAAACGACAGAGACAAGCAATATTCTTGCGATATGCTGGGGTCAAACGCCAATCTGTATCCTGCTCTAAATAATCCAGTTAAATTAAAAAGAAGTATAATAAAGACTGGAAACGAAAAAGTGTTTTCCACATCTTTCATTAATTTGGATATATATCGATAAAAGTTGAGATTTCTCCAAAAATAGTGGGTTGACACTTCTGCTTCTATTTTGTGAAGCAATTGAACGAAAAGAGATCGAAGATGGAGGCAAATCCAACAGTAAAATATGGCGAAAGCGGTAAAAAACAAGTTTGCCGTAATGTGAAATAGAAAAGCGATGCATTTGAAAGTGAAAAGGAAATAATGATGATGGATATTGATAAATTGGCTCGTTGAACTATTTTTCCAAAGTCCGTTCTCATGATTACTCTTGTCAAAGACAACTTTTAAATGATTCACAGTACCTTTATAAACAGTGACTATTACTATGAAAATGAAGAATGCGATGAAAAAGTATCCCATTCGTCTTGAGTTAAAATCTGAAAGCATTTTCACGGCTCCGCTGAGTTGCTTCCCAATTCGGAGCATTTCTTTTTGGTTTCTGTGGGCCGATATGAAAAGGGTAATGGCTAAGAAGCTCAAAATAAAACGAGCTGTTGCGTTCCTTTTGTCTTGATGGGTTATGAGCTGTAATAATGCTACCAAAACATCGAAACCAAAAATAATAAACACAATGCATTTGACGCAAATTTCAAAGCAAGTTTCTTTTCAGATTTTTCATTTCTTCTCGATTTTATTTTCTTCCAAGAACTTGTCTTAAAAAAAATTTCGATTGATCCCTTCCAGATAGATTAGAAAAGAAAGAAAAATTAATCTGGATTATTTAATGTCATCCTAATTTGAATTAGTTGGTATTTTTACACTATTTGTTATTAAGTTCTGCTTCTTACTGCCCATAACTTTCTATATAGATCCTAAAAATTCTTTTAAATTGTCATTTTTCCTTATTTTCGAAATTGAGTGCTTTAACAAAATGTTAAGTTTTCATTTAAAAATTTCGTCGTCAACTGCCTCCAGCATTTTCTTCTACTGCTTATACCACGAATTCCCTTGAATTTTCCAAATATAACTATACCATACAGCTGTAATGCTTCAGGCCGTTATTTATTATGATAATTTGAAACGGCACTGCAGCATATCGATTTCCATAATGGAAAATTTCTTATGAATAATTATGAACTAATTAATGAAAGGAAGATAATGCCAGTGAACCTTTTGAGAACTTTTTCATTTGCATAAAAATGAAATGATTTCTTACATGAGTATATATTATTTTCAACAAAAGCTAGCATGTTTCACAAGGGGTTTTCTTTGTTTTGTTTTTGCATAGTTAAAACTATATCGATTTGAATAATCATGTGCATAGTTCAGAAGAGTTGAAGTTTTTTATTATCAAATCCGATAATGCAAATTGTTTAATTTTAATGTAAATGAGCTATTGTATAAATTTGTCGTAATTCGATTGACGGAATAACAGTTATACTTTTTGCAACTCTTTTTTCAATCGATGTAATGCACTTCTCCTGTTTGTATAAAACAAATTGCATAGAAATTTAAATAAATTCTGTTAATATGCTAATGAGATATAAACTAGAAATATTCAGATTAATAGTTTTTTTAACGACTTTATTTATTTATAATCTAATAAGGCCTTGATACTTTCGCAGCTAAAACACTTTATACTTTTACCTAATGGAGGCTTGATGAATAATACTATTATCTTTTAACTTCCATCTGATTTATTTTTAATCTAATAAGGCCACGATACTTTCGCAAGTAAAACACTTTCTATTTTTACTTAATGGAGGCTAGATGAATAATACTATTATCTTTTAACGATCATCTGATTAGACCGGAATATTGGTTGCGTTTAAGTTTAGTTAAATCGATAGCCTTAAGTACCAAAATTATTGAATTTTCTTTATTGGATATACTAACCTTATTGTAGATTAAATCCTATAATATCATTGGACCAATAAACGTAATTATTCAAGAAATATCTATCTTTTCTTTGCGTGTTCCAAACCATGATAAATTAATTCCATTTTTTTTAGAAATGTAAACAGTGCATATAATGAACGAATTGGCTTTCATTTATGGAACAGGTTATGCAATTAAATATTTGTTTAAATATTGTCATAATGATGAAAAATGCGTAAAAATTATTGCAAGGATAAAGAAAATCATTAAAAGTCGCACATTATGGAATTTTTAATACATAAAGATACGTTTTCTATAGAATATTTCCATGAGCTATTTTGTGGAAATGCCAAAATTTGCTTGGTTCTTAATAGATTAAAACTTTAAAAAATTCGCTCTGAGGAGTACATTTCTCCCCCCCCCCCCCAAAATATATTTATGCCACATTCGATTGTTCTAATAGATAAGTTAAAGCAAAATGTTACATACATAATAAACAACAACTAGACCAATATTATTAAAAAGAATTTATTGATGTAAATAACGATAATATAGCGGTATTCGAAGCTAAAAGTCTGTTGGATTCAATAGATTTGCAATAAATATTTTTATGTGAGCATTGCAGCAGAATTTCCGATTTAAGGATTTTTTTTTTATTTTAAAAATTAATCTCAAATAAGCACTGTTAAAAATTATTATTAATTTAGTAGAAAAGCACATTATTTTACAGTTGAAAAATTCATCGAATTGTCTGATTTCAGCATGTTTAGAAAATTTGATGCACATGATAGTTACATTAATATGCATGATTTTTTTAATTCTCATTTTAACACCTTATATGCAATTCTTCTTCTGATATGCTTCTTTGTAACGAGTTTAAAAAAATTCCAGAGTATGAAATGGCCTATATACCTCCATGATTCCCTTATGTGCATTATCATTAATTTATGAAAAGTTGTTTCTAATTCTAAATGTTATCTTGATGGAATCATGTCTTTGATTACTCCGTTAAACATCATTAGAGAAGGCAACATTTCATTTTAAGCTTCATTTATGATGATTTTATCATTTTTAGGATTTACTTCTACCTGTATATCTCACAAGAAAGAGAAAAAAATTAATAAAATTTATCTCATTAAAGAATTTAAGGTCTATTTCCTTTTTATACGGCTTGTTTTCCTGAGTGGTATATATTATTTGCCTTTTATTATTTTTCAATAGAACAGAGTTTATTCTTTTGTTTTTTATTATATTCGTGAATAATATTAAAATACAATTTTTACAAACGAAAATTCCCTTAATCACTCAAATTGTTTTTATAGCAAGAAAATAGAAATATAACAATAGTTGGTTTTCAAAATAGGCGAGTAAAATTAAAAGTATACTTTTTGTATTTTTCATAATCTTTCTAGGAATTATATTCAGTAACTCTTACATCTACTTTAAGCGTCATCAACGCACTATTTAATTATAAGCTTTAGTGATTGTTTTTTATTCCAGGAGATGCAGTATTAACAATTACAAAAAACTAAACCTGGACGTTGAATTCGAATATTGGAATCCTTATAGTTGATTGGCAATATCCTTTATATTATTTAACTTCATGCTTTTCAAACAGAAAGTAGAATATAATTTTCTTCCGAAAATTATTAAATAAGATGTTTTATATAATGCAGACAAAACGCATCAGAGATGATGATTTGAAACTTTTTTTTTATTTCTTGCATATTTAATGGACAGAAATCAATAACAAATATTCTATTAACTTTCATTGTTATCCAAACAAATGACTTCAGTGGCCATTGGAATTCTGGCCAATATTCGAAATTCAGAGATTGCCAGAATTCATAATATTACTGAATCAAAGAAATATCAGACGCTTATATCACAGGCAAGATGTTAATGAGTGCTTTTTCACAATTAAATAAAATTTATCTAATATTTGCTTTCAGATCTCAATAATCATGCAAACAACTCTTTAAACGAAAGTTATCTCCAAGATATTAAAGATAACTTCTACCCATTTGATTAATCAAAGAAAATGACATGGTGAACAATTGAATAGTGATTTTATTTAGATATAATAAAATAAATGAATACGTGATTCATACAGAAGGCATTATGATATTCTGAAATGAAATCAAGTTTTGATAATTTGATGTTGAATATGAATTAAATTGTAATGTCATTTTTAAAAATTAGCAAATTTCGGTTTGTTGTAATGTTTATTGGTAAAATTATTATTCTAGTTTTATTAAATCGACAAACTTCAGGGGAAAAAAGAATTGGAATTAAGACATAATTTATGGCTACCTCACTTGTTAAAATGTGTTGGAATACTTTTCTCGTGGAATAGTTTCATTTTATTTAATAAATTTTTGCATTGAATGAAAGTTAAAGAATGCCTACCGCTGTCCAATGAAGTGCGAAATCGAAAGAGCTAGAATGTTTCTGAAATTCGTTTTCAGAAAACTTTTGAATTTTGTTAATTTCTTAGTAAAAATAATATTCAGTATAATCTTTATGACATTCATCAAAGAGATTTTTTTTAAAATTAGTTTTTTCACTGCTGACTTGATTATTTTAAAAATTCCGCTATCACTATCAATTCACAAAAACATCAATAAAATTTGTGAATTTCTACGAATTCTATAAGGTATTGCCATGTGAAGTGTTATTTCATTTGGTGGATCAAATTCTATTTTCACTGCTCTAACAATGAAGATTTGAAAACACGTTTTCCCGGTCAAAGTTAAAATGATTGGAATAAAGATTTAAAATGGCAATAAGACCTCACTATCATGTCATTAAGTTTTATAAAGGGTGTCCCAAAATGAAGGCAAGATTTGAATTTACCTCCAGTCGTGCAGTAAACTGTTGGCAATTATATTAAAAAAAAACATTTGATGACCATTTCTAAAATTACACGAAAGAACAACAAAAGATTTGAATTGATTAAAAACTGCAGAGGACAAGGTTTGAATTGATTAAAAATACAATTATACATAGGGCAAAAGGTTGCCACGTATTTGCCGGCTCATCGCACTCTTGGTTGAATCTTATAGATGCTGATGGAAATTCATCCTTCATTGCAGACATGCTTGTTTTTTCTATTCCTTTATAAGATTTTGACTCCAAATTCTCTATCAAAGGTAACGACAATTCGTTACAATACGCATTAGCAGAAAATAGATTTTCTTTTTAATAAACTTGATCTGAATAGGTGGAGTCATAACCTGGATGAGTCGAAGAATTTCCCAATAATTAAAATCATGCACACCATGCAGAATTTTCATGCAAAATATATGGTGTAAGACAATTTCAAAAATATTAGGTTTAAAACTTGAAAACAGAAAAAATTCTTGAAACAGCAAATTCGTATAGCAATTGAGCACATCTATAGGTCTTGGTTTCTTATTCAATATTCTGTTACGTTCATTTCCCAGTATTTGGCGAATGCAGAAACTCAAATCGTCTAAATGCACATGTTGTGGACACAGACGGAAGAAGACACGCAGCCTACTTAATTCATCCAACTGCATGAAGAATGGGCTCAGTCTTATGCGACCGCATCTCTTCGACTCAAGACTATCTTGTTTTCTTTCTACTTGAAGCATGCCTCGAGGATCTAAATATTTTCTTATCCACTGGGCCCAAGTGAGCTTCGTATTTATTCTCATTCGTTCCATCCAAAACTGGACCGAGGGATTACAGTCTATATGGAGAATTCCTTCTTTTTGTAGCTCCGTCAGCATTGGCCACATTTGCAGAATGTCATACTCGAAGAAGTAAATGCAGGCTATGACGAAACGAACAGTAATGTCTAAGTCTTTGTTTTGAACCATCGCTTTTGCTGTCTTTTCTCTGTCGATTGTTCCCTCTGGACACCAAAGCAAATTATTTGCGAAATATCTTTTTCCAATATGTGTGATAATACTATAGTGATCTCTAATCCAGAAGTCAATTTCTGAAACCATGCAGTAGACGCAATGGGCGGTTGACTCTAAAAGTGAGTTGGGAACGAGATTGGTTAAACTTCTTGTTATTTGTTGTGTTACTACCCACCTTCCTTGTTCTCCATTTAAATCAATACACTTTCTTTTAATGAAATAAGTTTTCTCAGTTAATTCTTCAAACACTTCGGAAATGTGGTTTTCAATGATTTCCAGTGAGCATTTTATGGTAGCTGAGTGCTGTAGAGATGGCAAGGACATCGATTCCATCGCAGAATGTTTGCTTTCAATACAAACCACGAGATTTTATGAGTTCTTCTCTTTGATGAGGAGAGAAAATTTCCTTGGGTGGAGATATTAAAGGAAATAGAAAATTTTATATAAAAGATATTGTTATTTATTGAAAAATATTAAAATTCATTCCCTTTGGAATCTGTGTAGAGATAATTTCGCAGTTGCAGGAATCCTTAGATTTGAACGTGAAACAACCTGAAAAAAGAAAAGAAAATAATATACAAACAAAATCTGAAAAACGTATTAACATATCAAATCCGTTATTTATCTTCCAAAGCATAATAAATTAAGGTAAGTAACAAAATCAATAGATAAATGCTCCATAAAATGAAGGTAAAGTGAATAATAACTTTTAAAAGATATTTTAACTGGTGGGCTCCCCGCAATTTTCCCGTATATTCTCCCTTACAGCCATATACGTATACCCCCTCCCCCTCGAATAAAATTGTGAACCTCTGGCATGGTTGAGAATGTCTTACATTGCACGGGCACAAAATATTAAAGAAATTGAGACCCTGAACTTCAATGTAGCATTTTTACTAAATACATATTTTGGATAGCTTTTTACCTACAAACTGGGTAAAACAAAACTCCGCTAGGAATTTTAATTGTAGTTACAAGATCACAAATTCATTCTATTGTATGGAATTAGTAAAGTACATATATGCAGAGACCGGCAGACGTTCAATACTTGTGCAAATTTGTTCAAAGTCTACCAACAATTTACATTCAAAATACTTAAATGTGTAAAACTTTCATGCATGTTGTTCTTTATGTTCTGTTATTCTCGCTTGTATTCAAACCGGCAGGCAGACAGATTTCTTCCGATCGGATTTCTTTCGAAATTTCATATTTGGTTTAAAGTCTGTTATCCAAATTTCTTTCCTGCATCCTGTCGTATTTTTAAACTATCGCTTTCGTGGGTAGATGAAGAAATAGAGTGCAGGAAATATGAACTTCGGATTCTAGAAGGCGTGAAACATTCGTCACAATATCTATTCTGAATTCTTTAAAGATTACAATAATGTCTCTGTACTTCTTATATGCGCAAGTACAAAAGCCTTCAAATTATTTTTGGAGCCAATGACAGGGAAAAACATTTCTTTGCGTTTATATACAAATTAGTATTAATGGCTGTTCATTATTGGATAAATAAAAAATTAAACTTGCGAATTCGTTGTACCCTTCTCTTTCATTCTGAGGAGAAAAAGGTTACTACAATGACTCTACTCTTTGGTGACAGAGCTTTTCTCACCAAAACACAGGTGGATGACTGAAACTATGCATAAATTGTGTGTACAGCTCATCAGAAATATAATTCAAAGTATATAAGCTCATCACTACCTATAATAAAGGCGAATGTATATGCATGTTGATACGGTACAGGCCAGAACTATTATTTATCTATTTTAATCAATTTAAAATTATTTGAAACATATTTAACAACAATGTATTTGAAAGTTGTAAAAAGCTCCAATTATCTTGACTGTTAGTTCTAATATTTCATCAAGGATTTTTCTTCTATAGTTTGAATTTGAACATTCAAAACATGATGTAGGTAGAGTTGAGACCCGGTACCATTTCTGTGGCTGAGGAATTTTTTTAATTAATCATTTCATATACACATAAATAAACACCATTTTAGGGTGAAAAATGGAAATAGCCGAGATTCCTTAACACGCTGACTGCTAACTACGAGATCACTCGTAGATTACGTTCTTTTCTAGGACCAAACAATCTATGTTATTAGATGACGCCTTCTCTATTATAGTTAAAAGATAGCAAAGAAGGTCCCATCTAATTATATAGATGGTCCAGATATCTCGGTGAGGGTAGTGACAGTGAACCTGATAAAGTATCAAGGTCTGACATTTTGGAAATTACAGTACTTTTTATTTGTATACTTGTATTTCTGTATATTGTGTATTTTGTATATTTGTGTATTTGTATATATATTTTTTTATATTTGTTCTTTGGGGCTTTTTCGCTTGCTCTCTAATACAGGAAGTATCTCCTCCTGGGGGCATTGAGCAGATTCCTGATGTCTCGTCACCCGTATTCCATTTTTACTTCCAAAGTTCCGCGTTTTGCTGCTTGAAGAAAACCGTGTGTGTTTGATTTTTCTTTTATTCAGCTGATAGAAACAAAATTCTGACTTAGAACTGCATTGCGATTTTGAATCATCATGTTTATGGTAACGAGAATGCGCAGATAAACAGATTGCAATTTCTATCACTACAATAAATGTAAGTTATTAGAGTAAATTAACTAAAAGTGGGTTTTAAAAATTGCTTGGTTGCCTTCCGATGCAATTGCTTTTCTTCATTGGATATTCTAATTTTAAGGAAAAGCCAATGATAAAAATTTTTTGGATGCAAAAGCCGTGCTACCAGGATGTTCACTGTGGAAATTTCATTGGATACCCATTATCCTGCTGTGGCAAAAAAAAAAAAAACACCTTAATAAAACTTCCTTTGGCCCCTAGAATTCCGGTGCTAAGCATCCATATTGATGTAAGTTCGTAGCAGTACATTGACTAGAAGAAAGAGCTACGACTGGTACCTACCGAATGGGCCTTCAGCAACTTGTCAGGTAGATAATTTAGGTTTGTGGTAAATTTATGTATATAAAACGCTTATGTCGACGCAAAATGAGGCTGAATTTGTTAATCGCAATTTGGCACCATTTCGACCTCGCTCTGTAACATCAACAAGCGGTTTGATGAGATTTCAAGCGAACGCGTGTGAAAACTTAGCGGGCAATTTTATTGTTATTATTATTTTTTACTTTGAGTATAAGTCGTACCGTATCGATTTTGATACGAAATCGTTGAAAAAGAGAAGACAGGAAGAATGAAAATTCTCATGAATCATATACAAGAACATTCAGTCTTTGCAAAGATTCAATTTTAGAGTGTACTTTTTACCTTACATTTTTTATTTTATTTCTTTCATGATTTTTATTCTATTTTGGAATGGACTGAATTTGAATACAGCTGCTTTCAACTCCTTTTTTTTTTTTTTTTTGTAGATATAAATTTTTTTAACTCTGTTTTTTTGTTATAATTTCCAAATTTGAAAAATTGTGAGCAAATCACAAAATTTTTGAATTTGTTACTGTGGTGGATGCGTATAGTTCCTAAATGAGAAATTATTTGTGTTTACAAAGTATTTTTCTAAGGTTCTATTTTCGAGTGTACTTTTTGCTTCACAATTTTTTTTGTCTTTCATCGTTTTATCACATTTTAGAATGAACTATTTGGATATAATTTTTGCTAGACTAAAGTGGTTTAGTAGATGGCGGATGAGCAAAGCGATCCGAGGCGAACTGCATTAGAAGTTCCTGGGGGTTGGTGAGCATAAGGGAGAAGGGGGCACATCCCCTTAGTGTTAATTTATTTCAAAAAGAAAAAAAAAATGAGCCGGATGAAGGATTTTAATCCTTGTCCCCTAGAAAAGCAATTCGATGCAGGAATATTTCCCGAATAAGAGGATTTGTTTATTGCTCCAAAAAATTAATATACATGAATTTTTTAAAGTTGAATTCCACTGGAAAATTAATCTACATATTCTTACTACTCACAAGTATTTTTACCAGTCAAAATTTAAGAAAAAAAGATAAAAAGACAAAATAATACATTGCCCCGAATGGTGCCTGAGAGGAGACATCGGAGTGCTAAGAGTTAAAAAAATTTTTTTTGACAAGTCATTAGTAGTAATAAAGCACATACACTCAGAAATATATTTGCGTAGATAAAAAATTGTATTAAGAGATATCCTTTTAATAAAGAATTGAATTTTTACCGAAACTTCTTGACGCTGTCGAAAGCAAACTATCAGCTTTGATCGAACCCAGGGAAAAGCTTCCGGATAAAGACGTGTCTTAGCTAACACCGCAGAGGTTGAATAAGCAAAATGTTTAATAGTTTGCAGATGGTTATCGGAGTGAGAAAGATTTTATTTGAGCAGAATTGCCTGAGCATTCTGTTTATTTCAAATGAGAGAGCCATCATTAAATAATAATAATAATTAAATTGATAATAATAATAATACGCACATTAAAAACGTATTTCAGTGTAGGTGAAAAAAAGTTACACTAAGGAAATTTTTTGAAAAATTGCATTTTTTAAATACTATTTAAAACAATAGTTTATAGATGTATAGTCAATTATAATAGAAAATATTATATAGATATATATATGCAGAATGCAGCAATCCTATTTTTCTTTGTGCACAAGTTATTGAAAATAATAATGAATGAAATGTACTAAAAAAAAGTTTGAGATGCTAAGAAGTTATGGGTAAAAATATACGTATATATGCATTTTTTTTAAATATAAATTCACAAAATTTTTCTAAAATCACCTATAAATGAAAAAGTATTTCACGAACAATGAAATCTTTGGTTCATTTCATTGCCCATATTATTTAAAACACGCGCTGAAATTTTTATGTAAATACCTCCATTATTTTTTGAGATATCATGTTAACGGTGCTGATGAAAAATAAAGCTTTTAGAAAATTGAAGTTAAAGACAAATTTTTAGCTGAAAAAATATGTCGCCCTGGTTGATAGGCCAGTCCTTATTTATCTTATAAACTGTTTCGGAAAGAAGAAACTCAGAACTACTAGAATTAACGATAAAAAATTCGCCAATATGGTCGATAACCAGTGTTTTTAAGTTAGTCGGACACCTTAAGAGATATAAATAAAGAATTGAATTTTACTCAAAAGTATAGGAAACTTCTTGAGACTTGCGAAAGCAACAGAACAGACAGGTTCGAACCTGGGAACAAGCATTCTGAGAAATTCACGGGCAGGCGAGAATGCCATGAAAATTGGACAAGGGAGAACGTCTAATAATACGTCTTGGATGGTTATTGGTGTGAGAAGGGAGGAGAGACTTCATTTCAAATAATTTCTCCGGGGCATTTATTATTTCCAAAAATTAAGTCGTCGTATTGAGGGAATTCAAATGTTGGGGTTCTTAATATTATGCCTCATAAAAGGTTTTTAGAGAGTTTTATTATAAAGTCTATGATGCAAGACACTTTTAAATCTTCTATTATTCCACATGAACCATTTTGGTAATCATTTTTACTGTTTTATTTTCCATAACTTTAATAATCTTGTGTGTTTGTATCCCAGGTTTACGTAAGCGTTGAGTTAAGACTGTGTCTAGATAAAATAGATAAATAAGCAGTTTATTATTTGTTGGGGAATTTGGAATATCTCCAACGAGGTATTATTGTTATTTGAAAGCTTTATTGAATTTTTTACAACTGCTATTTATATGACGGGCTGAATGAAAGTCTTCTGTTTATGATGATTCCAGGGATATTTTATTTCTTCTTTCAAGAATATGGGGTATCAAATTTTCGATGTGGGATATCAATAATCAAAATTTCCGGTCCATTTTTTGAAAGTTGTTGAGAATATAATCCCTTCTGTTTTGCTGACAATAATTTATATTTTCCATTTTGTCAGCCAGGTTTTAAGTTTGGGAATGCAATTTTGTTATATGGATTTTTTCTCAAAGCTCAAGCTAATTTTTCGTTCTTTCTCCGACATAAGCATGATGTGTCTTTATTTTATTTAATGACAAAATAAAGATTTGAATTATTGGTCAGCTTGCTGTACTAAAAATAAACTTCTATGCTTAAAATATTAGCAGCAAAGAGAAAGAAATTTAAGCTTGCATGCTTAAAATATTAGCAGTAGATCATTTTAGTAAAAAAGAGGGATTTGGGGGTTGTAAACGTAAAAATAGAAACATTAGCAACCAGTTTATATCGACCCCCACCCCCCAAAAAATTCCTCACTGACCGCTTTTCGTTTCTTTCTTGACCCTTCCCCTATGTGGTCATTCGGGAAAACGAATGACCTTGGAATTCTCCAAATAAGGATATCTTTTCAGAATTGGCGAGATATCGCTCACTCGGTGATATATAGAATACCAGGGATAATCATTTTTAATTAAAAAGAGCAAGAAATTAATATGTATATTATTCTACAAACTCTTCGGCAGCAGAAATTGTTGCGTTTGGTAAATTCACAATTAAACTATCTAACTGATCAAATGAAAGCACAATATATTATAAAGCATTTTGTACTTTTTGACAGTTATAGGGGTGGGGGACAAAGTGCATTTATTTTATTTATATTTTTAATTGCAGTTTACGATATTCTGATTCCCTTTTGATGAGAACGCTATATCGACGTTTTACCGCAATTATGAATCATCTTTAGATAGGGTTTTTATTTAAATTATTCGATTAATTTGAATATAAAAAAAGCTTAAAGATATAAAAGCCAAATAAAAAAACTATTTAAAATAAAGAGATATCGAAATTAAGAAATTATATATTAAATCAAAAGTTCCATGGCTTCCTTTAATAATGAATAAATTATGTGTGTTATAATCCTATTTTTGAAGTTGATCGTGTGAGAATTGTTTGAAGATCCAAAACTGAACACCAGTTATGTGTCAAAAGAGGTTTGCAGAAAAAGGACCCTTTATAAATATGTATTAAGAATAAAAGAGAAAAAAGGAAGAAAATATTGGTTTTAAACTGGAGCCAAACTGAGTAAAAAAGTTCATACTCTATTTTTTAAAAATTTTATTCTTTTTGTGAAATTAAACTCAGACTCCAGGAGCACCGTTCCATAAAAAAATAGCTGTAAAATTCCATATTTACTACTTAACTCTGAATTTTAAACTATCCTACTTTGAATGTTTGCTATTTTTAATAACGTTTTTATTATTCTTTAAAATTTAATTTTAATGTGCAATCCAAACCGGGGTGAAGTGGACCTTGAAGTGCATGAAACGAACTTAGTCTAATAAATTTAGCTGACAGAAGTGTTATCCACTCATTGAGCTATCAGTCTGTTTTAATGAAAGTAAAATATGAGCAAATAAACTTATAATTCAAACACACACACCCTCTTCTTTCTTGAGAATCTCATTTCAAGGTTTTAAGCTTCAAATAAAGTTAAAATTATTTCCATGGTATGGAAACAAGATCAAAGTATATTTGAAACATATCTGTAGAAGAGTAATGTGCGATTGAAAAGATAATTATGTCAGTGGCTTTAAAAGAATAGTATGTACAGTTGGGAAGAGTTTTTTTTTTAAAATTATTATCATCTGTAAAACTTTTTTTTTTTTTTTGAGGAGTAAAACTTAAAGCAAAATTTATTTATTCTTTCATTAAATTCAGTTTCAAAAATACCCTCTATTATCTGGGATAAATTAAATAACGATTTTTTTTTTCGATAAAAAAATTAAACAATAATGGTTTGTTTTTTAATCATTTGTAAAAATTTTCAGAAATATAAAAAAAAATGTTAAACTTTAAAGATTTTTTTAATTTATACTAACTTAAACAGACAACAGAAGATTCCTTTTTAAAAACAAGGAATACATTTTAAAGGCAGGAAATATGCATGCCTGTATCCGGAGATGGAAAAAAGCGAACTTTAAAATGAAAAGTCTTCTTCAATGTCTTCGAACCTGCTGTTCTATATCCAATAATTTTAAATATTTACACACACACTAATATATATATATATATATATATAATTTGTTTAATTTTATCACTCTGATGATTCTAAATAAATTTATAAATGTTACAAATTTATTTTTTATGGTTTTCAAAATTTTGGCACTCTTTCAGCTCTTCATTCATCTTTGAAGTCAAATAGTGCGAAATATTCTACTGACTAGTTCATATTTATACTACTGCATCTGTTTCTTCAGAGAATGAAGCTAAGCAAAACCGAAATTAGTGGAATGTGTGTAGTTGCCAGCTAACACCGGTTAGATAAATGGAAACGATTCAACTTGCTTTCAGCTGTCGATCGAGTAACATCAACTGTCCGTGTGATTATACACTAACCGATGATGCAAACACTCAGTTTCCTTATGACGAATAACTTGAATTATCAATGACTATGAAGCAATTTAAATTTTGTGTTAATAAAATTTTATTGAAATTAATTAATGTTAATAATTGTGTTAATGGATCTAACAATGTTGTTAATTTATATATTTAGAAATAGAAAGGCTAGTTTTAGAAGGTGAATTTTTTTTTTTTTAATATTTAACCAGTGGTAGTAATTTCACCGAAACTTCATCGCGTACTCTATAATTCAAGTGATACCAACTCGTAAAAAATAGTGGATAAAAAGTTTGGTTATAAACACTTTTTTTAAAAACATTTGGTGTCAAGTACTTTCACCATGCTATTAAGAAATTGAACATGCATTTGGACGCATATTTATCTGCCATTTCGGAGAAAAAAGAATACATATTAATAATTTTAGTACCAAGAACGCATACCAATTTTTATTTATTTTTATAGCTTCATTTTGAGTTTCCATATTTATGTACACGCAAAACAGATCGTCAGATCATCAACCCTTTGATGAACAAGAATTTATGTTTGATATATGTCTCCTATACTTTAAATACTAAATTCTGGTATCATATTTTATGTATCTGATTCATCTCTTTTGGTAATTATTACAAAAAGTAATATCTGCCAAAAACCGGATAGGCTGAAATAAAGCGAACCTATCCATCAATATTACAAAAGTACAGCAGTGATATAAATTCATATTTCCATTCCGATTATTGATGTTTCTTTATGAGCTCTAAATAATGACTAGAACAAGATTAAGCACTGCAAGAGTATTCAGGTAATGCATTTTTATTTATTTTCTAGCTGATACCCGGCGTGTTGCTACAGCAGAAGAAATAATCTTAGAATTGTCGTTTGGAATCTGAAATAGCTATCTCGTTTAATTAGGAATGATATTTATTTTCTTGTCGGCAATGAATACATTTAATGAAATTGAACGATATATAAAGGAGAAGCATTATATATTCTATTCTACAAATACATATTCCTTTTTATGAATTGGATTTGTGCATTCTTTTAGTATTGTAAAGCTTGATGTTCTTTCAGAATGGTAATGAAAGAAAATATTTATTGTAGCACGTGATTCGTTAAATATTCGCTTAGTATTCTCAAGTATTATATACGAAAAAGTGATTAAAATAATTTCTTTTAAAATTTATTAAGTAAAGGAAATATATTTACACCATAAAATCTTTAATATAGTTGAAAAGAATTTTTTGAAAATTAAGATGATGCAAAATTATTTGTAATCTAATATTTTCGGAAATTACAGCAAAAAACGCTAAAATTTTAAAAATGTTTAATTAAAATTTCAAACCTATAGAATTGGTTCCCCTAAATCTTTCTCGTGTGTTCTCTAATTAAACTATTACCTCAGAGAAAGACTTACATTGCATTTACGTACAATAGTTTCGAAATTTTAACGTTAAGCTTGAATTTAGCCTCTTTACTGAATCTGTTGCGTCTTGGTAAGTTATTTAGTGGTTAATCCTTGGTTAATAGATCCGAAAATACTTTTTTATATATTAGATAATTTCAAGATGCCAATAACCATCCCGTAAATGTAAGTAATAAGTAGTCAAAGTTTTATCGAAATCGGATGAGCTGTACGGCAGCGCATAAGACATACAGACAAACATTCATTTTTATTTAGAGATTAATTTTTTGGCGGAGGAGTTTCAATTTTCAAAATCAGTACCAATTTAAGGACCTTAATTTATTCCTCGAATTAACTGTTGTTCAATAACTCGTATGAGGCAAACTAAACTTAACGATGGTCACTTTAAAAAAAAAACTAGTGCCATTATCTCGCATGAAATAAACTTACATTTTATAATAGGTTTAATCAAAAGGATAACTAATTTTTTAAACTTAATCTAAATTCTGTAATGAAAAGTTTACTAGAGCTTTTAGCTTATATGTTTGTCTAGTAGCTTCAAAAATAATTGATTAAAACTGATCTGAATATAAGGAGGGAAAACACTTCTGAATGCCTTATCATTAATTTTATAAGATTGCGTACTTGGGACTAGCAAATGAAATAAAGGTTCACAAAGCAATAAAGCATCGATAAATAAAAATCTAGTTTTCGGGACCTTTTGCAACCCATCCGATTTTATTCCTGTTAGTTGTTATCAGATAGATTTTGACGCCATTTGCTACTGTTAAGAGCACAAAATGGTCCTAGAACGAATACTGCGGCACAAATTACAAAAATCATATAAAAAGCTTTTAAAGTTTCAGTTTATAACAATGGTTTACCTTAGAAGATACAGACAAAAATACTCACAAAAGGCAAATTAATACTCTTCTGTGCGAATTTCTGAAGGGTAGCTGTATACCTTTGGCTATTGGCAATGACACTGTGCGAAGTACACAGTACACAGTGGGCAGATAGATTTTGAGGGAGATATATAACAGGGTTACTAGCTAAAAACAGCAAAAGAGTTGGTTTGGCAACCCTTTACTGGTTTCTTACAAATAGAAAGAGTCAAAATCGCCAAATATTTGTATAACTGGTTTTACAGATTTTAACTTAACTTTAACCCGAAATTGTCTGACACTTTAATTCTTTATTTTATTGGCTACTTGAATAAAAATAAAATACAGTCAGTGTAAATGAACATTTTTTCTACTCTATTTAAGACACACGTGCGATTTTTAATAAGAAAAATGAAAATTGAATTTAAATCCTTTTTTCCTCAAAACTCTATATTGAAAAAAAGAAAGGAATTCTATGCTTTACATATAGCTTACGTTCAAAGTTTTTTAGGAGGAAAAAAGCTTAAACATACAAATTCGAAAGTCCATACTTTTTATTCCGATTTTCATGTAATATTCGAAAAACTTTTTTATCATTTCTCATTCAAATTTAAATAAATATTTAACATAAATTTCAAAACTATTTATTTAGATTGTTAGAGAATACACTTTTAGGATTTACTAATTTTTCATGCATAGAAAAGGATTTTCGTTCAGATTTTCTAGAGTATAGTTTTGGTTTTGTTCAGATTCTCTATTATGATAACTTTTCTCATTGAAAAAAAAAAAAAAAAAAAAAAAAACTAACAATTTGTTTACCATAATCGCAAGATGTATATGAATAAACTTGTAAATAATATGAAAATTTTGGAAGTTTTTTATTTAATTTGGAAGTCCAACATTAAAGGTTAATGGCATGCGTTAGATATTATATAGATTATGGGAGGTATCACAATCTTCATGATACCTTTTTACAGGGATTCAGTGTCCATATAAACGTTCCTTCAATGTTTTCCATTTGAATGTTCCTGCAACTTTTCAATTTAAAATGTAGCGTCGTTTTCAAGAGCAATTACAATTAATGATTGATTTTTTTAGTGAAATGGTTAATATCCTTAAACTTAACAGTCGTAACACATATATTTATTTGATTTTTTTTCCTTGATCCACATGTGAATCACATTTTTTATAAGATTTTCTTTGTTAATGTTCAGTCACATTCAAAGTTATTTGAAGACTAAAAATGTCTCTTAGGCTTACAATAAATTCAATAATATTACACATCACAATTTGAAAATTTAGGAAAAAATTTTGTTCTTTAAATGTGAGTAATTTTTAATCATTAACATTCTTATATATTAACATTATAATTTTTTTTCTTTTCCAAAGTGTCAAAATATCAAATTTTTTTCATATATTCTTATTTGCGTTCTAAATTATTTAACAAAAAGAAGAATTAATTAAATTTCAATTTACCATTTTCGATTAAACAAAGTAGACTATATCTCTTTCTCTTTAAAACACCTTGTAAATTTCTTCAAACATTTTCAGATAAAATGAGCTCTCTAAAAGAGTACCAATTCTGAATATTCATTTGTTACTCAATTAATTTTCATAATACTCTTCTAATTTTTAAGCAGTTAATTCGATGGTTTGATACATTTATATCGTTCATCGTCTTAAATCTTTATATTTTTACCTTTTTTTTTAAACCCAAAATTAACAGCTTAGAACAATTAATCGTTTTAATTCACTATAACTAATATAAAAATATAAGCATGATTTTACATTTCTTATTACAATTATCGAAAATCTTAATGCATTATAACTCAAAATTTCGTACGTGACGAAATTGAAACAATATTGAAAGTCAAAGAATAATCATGTTTCATATAACACGATTAATATTTTTTCACTATTCCAGTAAGAATAATTTTGTTATAAGAAATATTGGTAGTTGTTGGCTTTTAAATATTCCAGTGAGAGAAAAAACAGTATTTGACTAATAAATGTATGCTTTATTCACATTAAAATAAGGATTTTCTGACAAGTAAATTAAATTTTAATAGTAAAATAAATTATTTTATTTAAAAAAATCATTCAACAAAAAAATTTGAATTTCTGTCGAATAAAAATATGGGTGCAAGTGATTGATAAATATTCCGAAAATTGTGTTGTAATACGTTATAATACATAGCGAAAATAAAGTAACAAAAAATGGAGAGTTTCAGTTAACATAACCTATGAGCTGATTAAAATTTTGTCACCAAATTTCTAAAGTCAATTTGTTTACTTTTGTCATAACCAGTTTTTTCAGTAGCCATTTTTTTAAAAAATAGAACGAGCCTTTAGAGTCCAATATTATTTATTGAACGAAAAAAAAAAAGGCTTTAAAGAAAGGTAAATAGTATTTCTTCTCAATCTTTTGAATTTAAATCATTCAATCATTCAGATTTTCATTCTGATTATATTAATTTGATTGAAAAGATATTAAATTGTAAACCGTACAAGAAAGAATTGAATTATTCTACTTTTTACACCATCACTTAATATCATAATCATTAAAAGTTGACTGTAAACTATCATATTATATGTATTCAAAAACTTTTTTGCATGACGTTAATTACCCCTTCCAACAGTTCCGATTAAAACCCCGTATGTCAGCAAAGTTCCGAGGCTTGTTACAAGAAGTGACCTGTCAAAAGTATAAATCTTCCACAAGCTCAAATTTTTGTGCAGTCGGAATTCTGTCTCAAATTCCACTTTAAGATCATGTCCATGCTGCGGCATCCAGCAAGGTAAAAGCTTCTCAACTTTATCGGCTTCTTCATTTGCAATGGAAGCCGATATCATTATCATCAAATGAATCAACAAATTGAAGGTTGCAGAAAAGAGTAAAGCTACCAAATGGTCGTGAAGTTTCTTAGGCTCGAATGCTAGTCTGTATCCCGCGCGGAACAATCCAATCATGGTGATCAGGAGCATGAGAAAGACAGGAAACGAGAAGAAATTCTCCAGATCATTCATTATCCTAGAAATAAGTCTGTAAAGATAAAGGTATCTCCTGAAATCTTCCGTTGAACAATTCGTTTTAATTTGGTAAAGTAATTGAATGAAGTGATTTCGTAGGAATATGCAAACCAGGCAGTAGAAAGCAGCGAAAACAGAAAGAAAGAAACAAGCCGTGATGTGGAATAGAAATGCAATAGATTTCAAAGCCAGGAAGGAGTAATAATCCTGAAGAGTTGAAGAACTACCTGTTGCATTTATCTTCGAGGAAATTTCCATCTCTTTCTTCATGTCCACGATTTCCTTCAAATGATTGTCGCTGCCTTGGTAGAAAGTTATTGACACTATAAAGAGGAAGAAGACAAAGAATGGATATTTCATTGATCGTTGTTTAAAATCTGGGAATAATTTAACTGTTTCGCTGAGTTTCTTTGTCACCTGAATGATCACTCGTCTGTTTCTGTACATTGCAATGTAAAGAGTCATTATTAACATCGCCAATACGGAGCGAGCTACAGCACTCTTTTTATCTTTTTCCGATTTGAATCCCACCAGAGCAGCAGAAACTTTGGAAATGAACACAACCAGAATGAGATATTTTGGACAACTTCTCAAACAAGTCAATATTCTCTGGTTTTTCATTTCCTCTCGATTGCGTTTTGAAAAATTTATTTTAGAACGATCCAAAGCATCCATTCCAAGTAAAATAAAAAGAATGCAAATTACTTTCAGTTCATCCATCACAGGCTATTCAAGATGGCCAATTCGTCTTCTTGGTCTACTGCAAATGGCAGATTTTCTAACTTCCTTATTTATTTTTAATTTGTCATGAAATGGGCAATTCATCCTCTTCTTAGATCGAAAAGTTTTATTGAGTTTTAGAAAGCTACATTTACGGTTTGTTAAAAAAAAAAAATACCACATGATTTTCTTATGAATGATCTTAATACATTTTCCCCAGTTTCAATTGTGTGCTAGTTTCTGTTTTATACAAGCCTAAAATTATGCATGCAAGGAATTCGCCTGGATTTTTCACACATTCTGCAACACTAGAAAAACTTCTTTTGTTTGAAATATAACAGCATTAATAATTTATGGTAAAATGATCGATCAATCAACATATCGTACTTCACACTACAGTCAGACGATTCTGTTTAGAATGATTCGTGAAGTATAATTAAACCTTTATTCTTCCTGAATAAAAGGAATCAAGATGATAGCTATCACATAATATTATATTCTCTTTGATGTTTCTTGCCCATTTCTCTATAACGTTTCATATGAAACTTTTTAATTGCGTGGTTGATACAATAAAAACAGACAATAATTAATCATAAGATTCGAGATTCCTTTCTGATTTGTTTTACTGTTTCATCGGTAAAAAGTGAAATACACTGCTTAACAATATTGATTTGCACTTTCCCATTAATACTATGTTTTACTTTTGTAAAGACTGGATTCTATTTCTGTCAATCCTTTGTCATCATATTAGCGTCAGATTGTGATAATTTTGCTTTGCGCAAAAAATTTGTATTTCAAATTAAAATGTAAACTTTTGGCTTCTTACGAAACTGATAATAAGGAAAATATTTAGATAGTGGTGTATCCATAGTACCCATAGAACTTTTTAATGATTTTTTTAATAGAAAATGAGCTAATGAATTCAGAATCCACTATGCATGCTCTTTGAAAATATCACAAACTCTCTTATTTAAAAATTAAATCATATTAATGAATAGAATAAATGAACCATGTTCATTCGTCTAAATGCTATTGAAGTATTGAAATTTTCCCAACTTTTAATAGGAATATAATATGTTAATATCTAATAAATTTGTTCCAATCTACTGATTATACGAGTTTTTTTATTATTATTAAAATAAACTACGTTTTTTATATTACAGAGAAAAAAATGGACAATAGATGCAATATGAAGTTCTTATATAAATATATTTATTTGATTTTTCTTTATGGTAAATGGGTAAGAATGATTAATGACTGTTTAATATTCAAGAGTTCCATATTTTCCTAAAATATATATTTTCGTTATTACAACATGTATACAATATACAACATAATTTGAACAGAGACGTTCTCATTAAGCATTTTCTCAAAACCCGCTGGTGTCGCGTTTGGCAACTGACGAAACGTCATCCATTTAGGCATAATGATTCTTTTTAAAAGATCATTCGATATAGACTGACATAGGAAAAAACAACATGTGGCATCTGTTAGTTACTTGTTCTGTGATTTTATTTGTTATTGTTATGAATAGAGTGTTAATGTTTTGTGATGGTATCTGAATAAGCCAGTGACAGCCCCTAAGCATTGATGATCACTTTTGTCTAGTGGATATGTTACGTGACTGCAAATCGTAAAGTCGTGAGTTCGATCCTTGGCGGAATTCAATACTCCGCATTGGAGTGATTTTTCAATACGAACCCACTACATCGGACAATGAACACTCTCTCCGCTCGCCATAACGCTTTTATCTATAAAATCGTTCGTCTCTTCGTGGACTCATGGGTGAGTTAGTATTGTGAGGGTATCTTAATAAAGCCAGTAACAGCCATTTAGCATTGGTTATCACTTTTGTCCAGTGGATATGGTTTCTAATCAAAAGGCCCCACATTCAATTCCGAGTCAATATCACCTACCACAATTTTTCATTCTGCTCTTTAAGTCAGGTTTGAATGTAGGCTGTGTAAAGAAATAGACTACCCAGCTTTGCCACATCTCATGTATTGGTAAATGGCTATTAAATCCCGTATTAATATGATTGAATATGATTATTTTAGCAGAAGTTTCAGAGAACAATAATTAATATTATCCATTAGTCAATGAAGTATTAGAAAATACTTTAAAATAATGACATTTTAAACTTGTAAAAATATCCCCCTTCTGGAGTAGCATCTCGAAATGAGGACAAAAAGCTTCCGGTATGATGGTTGTTTTTCGCCACCGTGGAAGTTTATACGAAAAAGAATGGATCTAACCGCTCCCTTCGATGATGGAACGTACTTCCTTCGGGAAGGATTGTACTGTAATGTCTTGATCTTGATAAATCAAAGGATACTCATAATTTTTAGACACTTCTTTATTTTACAGCCCAATATATATATAAAAGAACAACTCGTTCTTATCTTGTTTAAATAGTTGCTATTTACACCATGAACTAAAATATCGTCTTTCCACAACAGTTGAAGGTTTTTTTTCTTGATAATCAGTTCTCCATCAAATCGTAAATACCACACCACTGGGAATTCATGGGTTGGTCAGTCAGCGATCATTTCAGGCGGAGCTCCAAATCACCAGGTCGCGTGACGTACTCCAGCAGTCTCCCAGAAACTCTGCTCCTCTCCAAAACACTCTGCGTATTTCATGTCAGCGACAGTCTGCGCCTCCTCTTCCTCAGTAGCTACTGGTCCTCTCTTCCGGCCAATCACGTCCAGCAAAAGGGCACTTTCAGTGGCGCCAGTTCGTCGTCAAAAGGTAATTAAGGCGTGCCAAAAAATCTGGAACATGGGTTCCGCTAACAATGAGGAAATTTGGCATCCAGATGTTTGGATGTTCCATTGTCTCTGAAAGCACTATCACTGCCCTCTGAACGAGGAATTTCAACGTTTGTTCTTTCAGCTATAGATGCTTCAGATCCCGAAAGGAGACCATCTGCAACATCTGGTTATCTCAAGATATTTAGTAAAAACAAAGGCAACACAGCTGGCTGAAATATTTTATCACTAATGGGGACGGGAAATGTTACAGTATCTTGGCAGGGACTTGGCCATAGTTACCACTAGTGTTGTTGTAGGGACGATCAGGTAATTCAGTTTTTACCTGTATGCCTTCGAGCCAGGTCGGTCAGTCAGCGATATACTTGTAAAAATGGTATTTCGTAATCAATCTTACTCACGTTTTCTTATAGACTTTCAAAATTTTACAAGTTCCTGTGTTCAGAAAAACTTTGTGCGCCATTTTAACATTTTAAAAACTTTATAATATTTGAAAAAAAATCCATTAATTTTGATTTCATATTATAGCGCTATCGAGCAAGGGATTTGATGGAAAATATATTTCATTAGTTTATATTTATTAGTCATAAATTAAAGTATAAAAAAACTATATTTCAAAAATTCTGCTGTTGAACTAAAGAACATGTTTTAAAACACTGTTTTTATTAAATTTATTGAATTTATAAAGTTTAATTTAACCAATGACATATCTATTTAAAGAAAGTATTGTTCCTAGCGTTCCCATTTAGTGACTTGGAATATTGATTAACCTTCTTTTAATATGCTATCATTTTGAAGGGATTTTTTTTTCAAAACTTAAGTGTTACGGTTTATTTTATCGACAGCAGATTTGATAATTGATTGCTTTTTAAACTATAATGTACAAAGCGTAACCATTTTGATATAAAAATAATAGAAACTGTGCGTTTGAACGTCAATTGTGCTACCATTTTCAATATTATTCAACTAATAATAAAAATATGTAAAAATACGATAATCAACTAAATAAATAATTTACAAATAATAAAATTTTTATTGATATTTACTTAAATTTTATGCATAAGCAAAATTTATTTTTGTTTATATCTAAAATTATATAATTTATATTTTTGATCGATGTCTTTTTCTTTTCATAAAGTGTATAAATTAAGTTTATAAAGATTTAGAAATAGGAAAAATTTAGAATTTTTGAAATACATAGATAAGTTATTCCTATCATTACTTTGATATAATTGTCTTAAATGAAACGCCTTCTGAATTCATGGGATCAATTAGGAATTAGAAACCTAAGATAGCTTTTAATGATGTTTTTAGGTAAAATAGGGCATTTGCTTATGAATCGATATAAACATTCTTAAAAAAATTGATTTTTTTTTCCACTTCGAAGTTTTAGCGTTATTTAATAGATTATATAAGGTAACATTTCAAGCTACTATAGAAGACTCAATAATAATAAGATAAATACAACGAAAATGCTACAATTGGTAAAGAATTGTCTTTTTGATTAAGAAAGAAGCCTACTAGCAACGATGTACATAGTTACCAATTTAAAACCTCTATTATTCTTGAATGGAATTGAACAAAAGTTTCGCAAATTCCTAAAGTGAGTTTTTTTTCTCTCAAATAAACCCATTTCGAATTTTTATTTGTTTATTGTTCCTGCTGACTGTAGAAGTCAAACAGTAAAAGAAAATCGAAGAAAAATACAGAATAAATCAAGCGCAAGAACCAATTTAAATTTTATCGTTTGTAATGTATAAAGAACTATGGAGAAGAGAATAAAGCCTCATGCAGAAATTAAAAATATTGTAAAATTGTATTGTAAAAAAATGTAAAAATTGATTTTGTATGGAAAATTAACAAATATATTTTTAATTATTTTGATTTTCTTTCTAAGTTTATTTCAAAAATACATGATAAAAATGACTTTTAAATTAACTCATGGCAAAATATTTGAACTGAATTCAATGAAATACCTCGAAAAATTTAAATATCAACCCTTTGAGGGTCGCCTGTCTTACTTAAGAATGTTCTTAAAACGGTGGCAATCAAAATGAAGGTTGAACACAATTTGCTAGAAAAGAAATTGGCTGAAGGTTCGTAAACCGGCCCGGTATGTTTCTGCTTTTCCCCAACCATTAACAACAGGGGGTAAACTTTCACGCGTCTCGAATCACACCGGGACTTTTGAATAGTACTGAGAGATCAATCAAGTAATAAAGGTGTCACCATAGGGTCATTGCCTTGTTACTTTTTCCAACTAAAAATTTGGCTTTGAAAACTGATTCTCTGAAATCTCTGAAAACTGATTTTCTCTCAATCTAAAGTGTTTGCTGAAAATAAAATCTGTTCAAAAAAATTTTTTTTTTAATCCCGCAATATGATTCTATAAATTTTTAAAAGTAATAGAAATAGCTATTTAATAAATGAGGAATTATCATTCAACTAATTGCATTAAGAATATAAATTTTTACTGTCATTCAGAAAATTTTACTTCAGTTTCTTCTTATTTTTAGTTTTAAATTAATTTATTGGCATATTCAGTATTCGAAATGAAATTGTTATGATATATATAAATGAATGAATATAAAGTTCTCTGATTAAAATAGATTATAAAACATTTCTTAATAATAATTTAATATGTTATGTTGATAATTCTACGTTCATTTTGAAAAATATGGTCTGTTAATGAAATCGTTTAAATAAAAATTTGTACGATTTTTTTCCCCTTCAGATTTTTGCTTTCCATTTTTTTAAGTACCGAAAATAATAAAACGATCTTTTATCAATATATAGTAGGTGAATATTTTATTGATATTGTGTTTATAAAAACATTATTAACTTAAAAGTTTTTGATTTATTACCTTATTTTGAAATAATTTAAATAATAACTTGAGATAATATGTTTTTAAAGTTAAATTTAAGACAGAAATAAGAAAACTTATTAATCCAATCCATTTACTAACGAAGCTTATATCTAATATCGTTTCATTCATATTTTTAGTTAGCGTCACAAATCGTAATAATCTTGTCACAAATCGTGGTTAAAAAAAATGACTCGCAGTCGGTGCAGAAATATTTTCATAAATCCATGGATCAATCCATGGATTTATTATTATGGAAATGGTATTACAAAAACTTTTCCTTCATTCAACTCCATCAATTAAAATCAAATTTTCAACTGCACCATTTTATTAAGTGACAACATTATGATTTTTTGTGAACATTCGTAACTTGTGAAATTCCATCATAAAAATGAGGAAGCTGCATGTATCGAACAATTATGAATTATTCATTTTAGATCTTTGTTTCCAAGCTCTTCATGCTTGAACAATTCGAACGAATTTCATTAGCAATATTTATAAAATAGTTAATGCATGTGAATTTCAAAAGACGGGTGCACAATAAAATAAAGTAAAATAAAAACAATTTAGAGTAAGTAATTATATTTTCAACAATGTTTAAAACCCGTAAGTAAAAAATAAGATTTTTATTTCATTGTATCAATAAAAATCCTTGCTACAATTATTGGCACATTAATTAAAATAAAACAAATTAAAGATATTAATGTATCTGTAACAGTTTTGCCAATTTGTGTAGGATGGGCAGTTCATCAATTAAAGGATCTTACCCTCCTGTCACGAAAATTTTAGGGGAGAACAGTGGATTAACAACTCTATTACATATTAAGAAGATTGTGACAAATCAAAAATTATATAATATAAAATTAACAAACAGAAAGATAGAGAAGGGTGAATTTTTACATCATAGAATTAATTAACGAAGACGGAAACGGAGGATCATATTGATGTGGTGAAGCAGTTTTAGTTCAGTTTAGTTATATTTACGTCCCGTTTTGAAGCAATACTAGGCCTAGTTTAAGACGGACTTCGTAATATTGAGCCGCGGTCAGATGACGGGGACGACACCCGAGCTGGAAATCCCCTCTCCAAGCTTTCACTTAACACCAGCGGGAGGGGTCTTAAATTAGCAAGTTATTGGTTAGTTATCTAGTCACAGATTACTCTTCGGGGTCTTATAATGCGAAAATTCCTCTTATCATTTGAAACCATTTTTTATCAAAACAAAAATTATATTCACAAGTAGCTTTTAAAAATCTAAAAACTAATATTTTCATAAGTTATTAGTTTTTAAAGCATGATAAAAATTTAATTGCAATTTTTTAGTGGTAATTCGAAGGAAAGTAAATTAATTAATTTGAAATTTTTATATTGATTTATCAAATTTAAGTACAGTTTTCATCAATATATTTCATTATGGAAGTGAAAATAAATCGTCTTTATGGTTGCTTCTATCATTTAAACCTAATTTTTCCATTCTTGATACCAAGATATGATCCAACTTATTCTTAAATGTTGAGTATATTCCAGTGGTATGCTATCTTTAAAAATTTTGCTATATTTAATATAAAGTTCAAGTGAAGAATCAAACATTGGTGACCTCTCATTTTTGAAAATTGCTATTAGGATCGGCCTTAGGATGTGCGTTAGAAATAAATTTCTTAAAGGGAACAATTTTTCTATTGGAAACAATCTTCAGAAGTGTCTGATTAATAGCCGAATTTCAACCAGTATATAAACAAATTTAATAAGAAAATACGTTTGCATTGCATTAGTGAACAGATGAACCTGTTTTTTTATTTTACTTTTTAGTTATTAATTATTAGGTTGTTCGGAAAGTAATTTCGTTTTTTCCTGACAAAGGATTTAATTGCATTTTTCGCACCCAATTTCATACTTAAACCGCAAAATCATTTTATGTTTTAAGAGCTGATATAGCAAGGCTTGAGTGTGAAAAAGTGCAGCTGATTCTTCGCAGTAGTTTTTGGATGGTGCCCTTTTAAATATGGAGAGCAATAAACAGCATTTTCGTCATTTTTTTCTTTTTTGCTATAAAAGGTAAAAATGCTGTTCAAGCCAGAAATAAATTAGCCAATATGTGTGGAGAAGATGTGTTAACAGTACATCAGTACCAGAACTGATTTGCAAAATTTTTCCTTCAAATGAGGAGGCCAAAAACCACCTCGATCAGTTTTTTTTTACAGCAAAGACCAAAACTTTTATGAGCGTGTAATCATGTTACTACCAAAAATATGGCAAAAGGTATTAGACCAGAATGGCAATTTTATAATTTAATAAATAATTTATTCATTAAACGAAAATTTCTTTTCATTTTGACAAAAAAATACGAAATGACTTTCCGAACAACCCAATATTATTAAATATATTCAGATTTACTTCTTTAAATGTTCTATGAAAATTTCAAAGAGACTTTAATTTAATAGGTATGAAAATCAAAAGTAGTAGAGCATACACCCTGATTGGTCTAAAATCTAATACTGTAACCGTAACTGTTCCTCGGCCCTCTATCGGCCGTTTCTATGAACAATCAATCCATGCCTTGGAAGCGAACGTAAAGCATGATGAAATCCCCGAGTATTATTTTTATGCATATATGTTAAATGTTATTGTCCTAAATAGTTTTGTCCCCTTGTAAATCATGTCATTAAATGTATTTTTAACTAAATTGGCATGATTTGTTAATTTTAATTGTCTACTCTGACACAATTAGAATTTTGGCGCCCTTTCGGTCACAATAAATTGGCAGCCCAACATTCGGACCTAACCAATATTAAACACTTGAAACATCAATGTTTACATTCCAAGACAGGGACTCGCTTTCTTTTTCAGCTTTTTAGTTACCACCCTGGATAACTAGTTTATGATGAAAAGAAACCAGCTGAAATTCTTCGCCCTGAAGAATCAAGAATACCAGATAAGCTTTGTTATTGTTTTATAAATCTTACTGGTAATAGTTTGTAATTTAATTCCGTTACTGTCGACGAATTAATTTACCAAAACGTTTTGATTTAATCAAAGTAGATGATGTTTTGTTTTTAAACATTCTTCCCCCGAAGAAAACCGTAAGTGTCAGATTTGTTGTATTAAATCTTATTAATAATGGTTGAAATTTAATCCATCAAACCTGATGAAATAATTTATTTGAAAATAGCACACAGAGTTTTGTTGCTATTAGAATGTAACTGATAATTGTGTTAATTAATCTTTAATATCGTCAATCCAGACGAATTAAAAAAACGAAAGTTGTAAATAAAACACAGTGTGGATACTTTTATATTTCAGTTCTTGAGTAAATTGATAAGTTTTGCTTTTGAAATGCTGAATATTCCTTGAAAATCTTCACATGTTATAGCTTTTATAGAAATGTAAAAGAAATAAAGCGCTTAGAACTAGAGTTATTTTGACAGGAGTAAGGATTCAAAGTCCAGACTGGAAAAACCGCAGAGTAAGCATAAATCGGAATGATTTAACACCAGTCTCTTCCTGTCTGAAGAGCTATTAGATGAAGAGAATATTATTATTCTTTCTTTTGAATAATTCATTTTTGTTGAGTTGGTATTTATTCAGAAAAATATTAGGCATTTCAGATCCCTTTCAATGCAAGATTCGTATTTCTATTAAACAATTTGCTTGGCACATGTTTCATATAACCCATTTTGGGACACAAATTTTTCTTGAATAGGCTTTTGTCGCCAGATGTAACGCTGCTCTGTGTAACGTAGCTTGGGCAGCTTGTAGCATTAAACTTAGCGACATTTTACTGCTTGATTGGCAGTAAAATGTAAAACTTCTATTAACAATGCGGAGGTCGAAAAAGTATTTTCACACCGAGAAACTCATTCCCTTTCTTACCGAATTCTAACAACAGAACTAAGATCCATAGATGAAAAAAAAATTGTGATAATCTGTGAGAAGTTTCTCTTAAAACGCATTGTACAGTAAAACGAACCATCGCAGTAATAAAACAGAATATTATGCATTTATACCCAGCTCTTCGACATTATTCCAAGCAAATAGAAATGCTTCCATTATGTCTTTATGGAAAGTAAACAGTAAAAAAGTTGCTGACTGTTATCAATTATGCTCTACAAAATGTCATCCAAGAAATCTGAAAAATTGAAGCTATATATCCTTATAGATGATGGGAATGAGCCCTCTAATCACTTTTATCGTGATATAAATATATCTGAAAATTATAATTATTTTAATGCATTTGTTTAATTTCATTAAATAGCTAATACTTATAATATACAATAATTATAATTTTCAGGAATATTTATTTATTCCATTCTTCAAAGCAAAATCAATTAATTTCCCTCATAATCGCATTTTGTTGAAAATACATAAATGTTTCTTTAATAATTTTCTATTTATTAAATATATTTTCTATCTTTCATATGCTAAACTTTTTTAATAGTTCTTATTTTTAATAGTCCTTACTGGTTTTTTTTTTTCCAATTTACGCTTTTTACAGCCCTTCACAAGATACAAAACTTCTGGCTAATTGAATGTGGTTTGATTTTTATAGAGATTTAAAATATATATTTGTAAATTAATTATATATTTTAAATATATAATTTCTAAAAAGAAAGATGCGTTAAAGAAAGGATTATTTTTTCTACCTGAGTCCCCCCCCCACCCAAAAAAAAATTAGGAGACAAATATGATTTTTAAAAAGCAGTAAACAACGCTTGTATTAAAATAGTAAAATAAAAAATACTATTAAGCTGTAAAAAAATAACAACTACATTTATCAAGATACTTTAAATAAAAATTTTTATAAAAATAATTAAAAACACTTTTACTAAATTCAATCTAAACCATAATAAATAAATAAACAGGTGCCAAAGGTTTCAAATTGCCTTTAATTACGTATTAAAAGCTAGGCCAAAATCTATATACAAAGCTTAAGCAGTAGTTAAAATTAATAATTGAGAGGAAAATAAATTTATATAAGGATCTTTTTATGTATTTTAACTCATTTTAATAAAAGTATTATTAAAAGTGCAAACGTACTTTTTAATATTTCATCAGCCAAGTGCAGAAAATTCAAACTCGTTTTTGCGAACTAATCACAATCATTAATAGTTGCATGATTATAACATGTAAATATAAAGGATTCCCTAACTTTAATAAGTATAAAGCCGCGGTCCCACGGTGGGCAGTTTCACCGATTTGGTCATAAATTAGACCTCCTACCCACTGGGAGACTTCACTCCCCAATAGCCAGGAGGATGCGTTTCCTCTTTCGCCCCCTCTTATTCTCTTTGATGACCCGTCGACTTACCGACATTTTGTCGGTAAGTCGACGGGTCATCAAAGGGACCAGAAAACCGCAAGAGCTGTCAACGGGTGGCACATGGCTCGTCTACAGACGGGGTATAGGCCGTGGGACCCCAGCTTAAAAGTTTTCACTTGGAAATTAAATCCGTGGTGAAATAATGAAATATTCAGATCAACAAAGAAGTATACAGTTCATATCACCAATCGATCCTGCAATCGCGAGTTCTTACGACGAACGTTATTTCCCCTTCTCAGGAGTTCTTTCCCCTAATTGGAAGGACCACTCGAATTCTAACTGTCAGCGAAAACCACAAAATGACCTTAACAAGCAGATGATCCTCTTCGTTTATTACATCTAATGGGGAAAGCACAGACGACTTTCTACGTTGAAGCCGGTTTTAGAGCAATTCACGGAAAGCAACTTCCTACGTTCCAGCCAGTTTTTCGAGAGATTCGTTGGAACGGCTTTCTACGTTCCAAACAGTCAAAGGGATTAAACTACATTTCCCTTAATGTTTCGGCATCAATTAAACGAAAAAAATATAGAGATTCCTCATATTCTATAGATACTTGCAGATATTAAGTGTGAATGTAGTGGCGAATCTATCTAATACATTTCATGCTGAAAAACATCTTACTTGATTGAATGATACTCATAATAGAAATATAATTTTGTGATTTAGCTATAAGTTATAAATAATCAACTTAAGGCATTTTGCTTCATAATTTAGGAAAGCAGATTTGAAATTAATATTTTCATATGAAAATTATTAATTGCAAATCAGTTTAATCAAATAACATTTCAGCAGAATTGTTAGTCTAAGAATTTTTGTTTTACAAATTAATCTGAAATAAATATTGTTGTCAAAATTGGCTTTCATATACTTTTACAGTCCAAAAGATTCATTAAATCATCTGATTTCAATATGCTCAGAAAATTTGATGTATTCGATTTCTCATAGTTAAATTTGTGGTGACTTCTTAATAAGCCAGTAACTACCACTAAACATTAGTGGCCATTTTTGTATAGTGGATAAGTTACTGGATTTCAAACCCGAACATCGCAGGTTCGATCCTTGGCGGAATTCAACCTACGTATTGGCACAATTCCGCCAACACCTACGCCAAAAATTAATCCGAAGTATGCTTTATGCACATCTTAATCCATTATAATTATTATTCTAATATACTTCTTCTTAAAATGTTGAAACAATTTTACCGAATATAAATTTAGTCATATATTTCTCCACGTTTCTCTCATTTGCCTTTTTATTATTTAAAGAAAAGTTATTTTCTGTTATCTTAATGAAACTGTTATCTTAATGAAATCGTGTTTTTGATAATTCCTTTAAACATCCATTCTGGAGGCAACATTTGTGGATAACACTGTATCATTACCCACTATGCGATCTGGGTGGCAATAAAAATTTCTATCTCAACTCGAGATAGTTACTTCAACTTCTATTATTAATCTTCTTTATTTTCTCCTTCTTGAATAAAATAAATATACTTTAGTTTATTGTTAAAAATATCGAAGAGTATTTTTTGGATACTGAACGTTCAAGGTGGAGGAATCATCCCATAACCCACAAGTGGTAACCTTGACATTAATACTGTTCAGCTTCGTCAGCGGAAATGAGACATTCATTTCAAATCAGAGGTATATTTCTTTTCGAATCATTTTTGACTTTGGCTCGTTCTCCTTTTTTGTAGTGTTCAAAATGGATGCCGAAGCGAAAGTGCTGAATTTTCAAGAGCTGCATTCGGAGTTCCTCCTTTCTGGAAGAGTAATCCTGAATTGTGGTTTTTGCAATTAGAATCGCAATTTATCACATTGAGAGTTAGGAAAAGTCGAGTTTAGCAAAACATTAAATTTCATTGTGTCATTTCTATCTTGGATTGTGATGTTTTAGTTTACGTAGGCAATCTAATTCGTTTCTCTCCTTCTGACTCCATATAAAATTCTGAAAGATAAAATAATTGAACGATATGTTTACTGCTAAAACGTAAAACCCAAAGCTCTTTTCCAAGATCTTCAATTAGGAGATAAGACTACTTCTCAACTTTTAATTCAAATGAAGGAAATAAATAACGGTCACGTTAGTGAAGATGTTTTAAAAATACTTTCATTGCAAAGTTTACTTGTTACGATGTAACAAATACTATTATTTTGTGAAGATCACTTAAAAGAAATCAACACAAATTGGTGATAAAATTCATGAAACAATAGCTACCATAGCGGTGGCTGGCGTATTTTCAATAAATTCTTCTTCAAAGTCACTTGAAACAAAAATTGAGGAGTTGTCAGAGCAAATTCGAATATGTCTACACCCTTATTTCGCAGTAATAACAGAAAAAGAACGTTAAAATGTCGTTCCAATCACGTTCTGTTACAGAAACTAATATTGGGGAATGTTGATATTATTCACATGGCTATAAAGAATGCTTGGAACCATGTTCCTATTCGGAAAACTGAATGAATTGTCAGACATAGCGAATGCTTTAGTTTGCAATGAATTAAGCTGCTTATTTTTTTACGACAGCAAATCTAAATTTTTTAATAGATAGAGGCACGGTTTGTTCTCTTTTCTAACTTCCTATGCTAAACTTAACTAAACGTATATCAGACGCGAACTTCGTTTTGCATGCAGCAAATTCTTCAATTTTTCGAACTTACGGCCCTAGACATATAAATTTAGATCTTGTCTTATTGTGATTATTTTCCTAGAATTTTTTAATTGCAGAATTCTCTCGGCCTATATTGGGTGCAGAATTTTTAGAAAGATTTGAATTATCGATATAAAAATCGTAGATAGTTCCTTTAAAGTGAATGGCAAAACTTGTATTGGTCTATGAACTGGTTTAAGAACAATTCTGGATAATGCACCTTACCATCAATTAATTTTTAAATTTCCTAACATAATAAAACATGCTATCAATTTTGTAACAGTAAATCCTTTTATTTAGTATACAAATGATTGTATACTCACTAAAAGACCCCCAATGCTCAATAAAATTAGGCGAGTCACACCAGAGAAATAAAAAGCATACAGAGTTAAAGTCTTTATTAGAACAAAGTATCCTTCTAAAATCTCATGGGCTAGTCCGATGCATCTTTTTAAGAAAAAGGACGAAAGATGGCGCAGCTGTGGTGATTTCCACAGATTAAATGCTGTTATAATTGCTGATAAATGTCCTCTACCTCATATCCAAGATTTTTCTACGGCATTAAATAGGAAAACTATTTTTTTAAAACTAGATTTGATTAAAGCTTATAATCGGATACTAGTTAACCAATCGGACATCGAAAAAATTGCTGTTAACACACCAATAGGACTATCTGAATTCAATCGCATGCTTTTCGGTCTTAATAATGCAGGTCAAACATTTCAACAGTTTATGGATGAAGTGCTACACTGTTTAAATTACTATGTTTACCTGAAGGATATTTTTGTTGCCTTTCAAGATTTTCCAACACACTTGCCTGATTTGTGACAAATTTTCCAATGACTTGATCAATATCATGCTGTTTTAAATATACAAAATATTTAGTTAACCAGATTTACTCTTTCTTAGATATTCAATTAGCAAGAAAGGCTTTTTTGCCGGAAAATGTTAATTATGTTTCTGATTTGGGTCGTTTCCTAGTAATGTACACACTCAAGCTGCACATGTACAAGCTCAGCTTTAAAAGTTAGTTAAAAGTAATGAAAAATGATATACACTTGATTCATTTGAAGCACGTAAAAAAAATGCTACTTAGTGTTGCGTTATTTGCACACCCAAAAGACGATACGAAATTGTCTCTTATGACTTATGCATCGGATTTTGCTACAGGTGCTGTTTTGAATCAATGTGTTAACAAGCCACAACTATTTGCATTTTTTTCTCCTAAGATAACTCCTAGTGAAAAGTTAATGTCTATTACAGAGATCAATTGCTTGCAGTCTATTGTGCTACTTATTTTCAAGATCTTTTGAAAGGTAGTCAGTTCACAATTTATTGTGGTCACAAACCACGGATTCTGTATTTTTTTTTTAAAAAAAAAAGCTCTTCAAACTAGAATTTTTGACCCAGTTTTCGACTGTTTAGGACCCTGATGTATCAATCTTCTGGTATCCTAGTCATAGGTATGCTCAAAAGGATAAAGCAAACATGGTCAACTTCTGTGACTTGTCGTTAAGAGTGATCAACGTTCCTGGAAGTGGTCATGAGCTTATAGATCCTGGCTAGTACCAAGATGGGTACCGAGGCTGGGAATGCAAAGAGCCTGACCTACCTCTGTTAAAAGTGCACATTACATCTGTCCAGTACGACAATTTATTTCAAATCCGTTATGTTGCTACACAGTTTATAGTAACCTTTTCACAACGCCTTTAGGCTACTTATTATAACCATCATTAGTACTTTCATTCTTTGTGAGAATGACTCATTTGGTTCCAGAACTGCTTCTAGAGGAGGAACAAATAGTTTCTGATCAATTATTTCTCTTGCCCACCTCTGAATCTCACGGTATCCAAGACTTGAATCCTTTTCAACATTTTGATAAACAAAACCCCGTTTATATCATTTATCGGCAAATTTTTGCTGACCATCGTTAAAAATATCTTCAATTAAAAACTATTTTTTTCAGATGGGTCTAGAGGTTTCTGTTATATTTCTTTCGCTTGTATTATTTCAAATTCCACGATAGCTTATAGAATTAACTCATTTTGTTCCATTTTTGCAGCAGAAGTAAATGCTGTTTTAAAAGATTTATTGCTTATTTCTAATTGTTTTGCAGATAACTATATATAATATACATCGATTCTCGGAATGCTCTGGATTCTCTATCATCTTTTCATGGTTGCAGCTATCCTTTGCTTTTCAACATTTTAAAATTGTTTGAAAGGGCTTTCATATTATTTTATGCTGTGTCCCTGCACATGTGGGAATTCCAAGAAATGAAAGGTCTATATAGCAGCTAAACTGACTTTACTTTCTTGACAACACATATTCCTCTTTTTGATTATAAGAAAATTTTGCATTTCAAATGGCAAATTGATTGGGTTGCACAGATTCATAATAAACAGCATACAATTAATCCAACAATAAATTTCTGTCCCATTTCATTCAGCAGAATTGTGGACATAATTTTAAATGGTCGAGGATTGGACACTCTATTCACCCACCGACTTTGTTGATGGGGATCCAACGCCATTTTGCTTAATGTGTAATAGTCTTATGTCTGTTTTACGCATTCTTGTGGAGTTTCCACTGTTTCCAATTCGACGTCTTGAATGTTTTCAGAAATCTCATCCTGAATTGGTCGAGTGGCTTTCCAAAACACTCGGCCTTTTTAGTTTTTTTTTAAATATTGGTTTCTAGAATCGTATATAAACATTAACCTCGCTTGTAAGCACAATACCATACCTTGCATCATTTTTAAGATTTTTCATGACTCACAAATTTACCCTTTTAGGTATTTGGATTTTGAAAACATTCTATATTTGGATTTTATTATAAACTGATATAAATATTTTAATTTTAAGAGTGTTGCGCAGCTTAACCAAAATGGCTTTTGTGCCATAAAAAAAGTCAATTCAATTCAGCGCGATTTAGCAATATTCTTATAGTCAAGGTTCAAGGTGAACGGAAGCTTTACCGATGATGAGATATGAAAACCAAAACATGTGTTGAAACTTTTCTTAAAAGCATGATTGTAAGATTTGGTGTACCTGAAATCATAATTATAGATATGAGTTCAAAATTTGAATCTGAGCTATTTCAGGCGTTTAGGCAGTTTTTAGGTTCACAACGCATATGAACGACTAGTTATCATCCAGCTTCAAATAACATGGAGGAAAGATTTCACCGACAGTTGAAAGATGCTGTTAGATGCTACTGCTTTTACGCACCATTGAACGAGTATTCTGCCACTGGTTATGCTAGGTATTCGACCAAAACTCGAAGAAGACGCAAGAGTTTACACTGCAGAACTATTCTACGGTAACTTTTGGGTCATCTTGATGAATTTTCTCATTCCTGTAAAATTAGCCCTGAAATTGTAGAATTCATTCGCCAGTTAAAGAATAACATCCAGATTTTGAAACTTTTTTCTACTTCAAATCAAACAAAATACAAAGTATTTTCATGCAGAGATTTGGCTTTAACGATTCAGGTTTTCATCCAACGAGACTCAATTCGTTGACCCCAGGAACAGCCCTATAATGGGTCCCATGGGCCCACCCATTTCGAAAACAAAGTCTTTACAATGGATATACATTGTTCTTCCACATACTCATTCTGGGTATAAAATTAGATATAAATGAACAGTCAAATTTCTCATTACTCCGCCGGTCGAGTCATAATCTGGGATTGTGGAGCTTGCGCTCTATTGATCATTTCCTACCCCTAATTTGTAGGTTTACTGGAATTTTATTATCTTTGGCAGGAAAATTTGGCTTGCATCTAGAGAGGTGTCTGAGCGCATCTCGGTTCGGTTATTACCGCCTTCGATTTTTTCCTTCAACGAATACTATCGCACCTCTGGAAACAATAATATATTATTTTCAAGTGCATGGGCAACTGCATGTAACACAATAAAGCTTTTGTTTATTGAATGATAATTCGTGATTCTTCTGCTATTGTAGAGGTCTAAAAGCAGAAAAAAATTTAGAAAGCATGGTATTCCGCAGTTTTTATTCCTCTGATATTTAAATAACTGTATTTTGTTATTTTGTCTGTATTTTTTTTGTAAAAGCTCGATTTATTTGATCTTGCAGGTGCGAGATCTTGCACATATTTATCATATTCATATATCTTGCCATGAATGATAATTATTAAAAAGTGAGACTGTTTTTATCAGAAAATTAACCAGCGGAATTAAATTCATTTAAAAAGTAAGATATTGGGAATTTTATATTTGTTTTATTTACTAATAATGGAACATTCTCATATTTCCGAATGAATTGTCTTGAAATTCGCTATTATCTATACTCGTAAAAGGGGGAAATGTATTGTGCGTATATATATTATAAAAGTTCACTAAGCAAAATCTTTATTAAGAAGCTAGCCGACTTTGACTACCAGCAGTTCGCCAAATAAAAGATCTCTAAAATATCCTGTTATGCATTTTATGTAACTTGGTCTCTTTAATAGCTTTTACTGCAGTATATTTAGCTATCAAAATTTTTGATAGTTATATAATTCAGCCATATAATTACTTAGACCTTAAATGGTTCCGCTCTTTATACTACTTATCTCTCTGTGTTTTTCTGCCAGCATTCGTAAAATTTCAGATTTAATTTAAAGTGTTAATGTTAAACTGCAATAAATATAAAAACATTTTTTACTGAAACCAAGCACATCTTTTTTTAAAAAAGGAAAATTTAATGCAAAGTCGCTTATCATTGAAGTTGCATATGCAATGCAGAATAATTGATATAGTAGAAATTTATTAGCTTTCTCCCTCAAGAAAACAGGTAAAATTCTTTAAATACATTGGACAATTTGCAGCATATGTTCTAAAGATATACTTTTATCATACATTTTTGCTTTAAACGATTAAAAATACCTCTTTTCCCTTAAACAAATGCAATATTAAAGATTGATAATAATAAAAAAAACTCCAGTGTTTGGTGAAGCTCAACATTTTTCTCTATATTATTAGCATTTTTAATATCAAAGAAAAAGAAAAACTATGAATTTGGTATCTCTCCTTTGAACTTAAAATGAAATTCCCAACAAATTTTGAAAACAAAAGGAAATGAATCCCCATCTAAAATGAAGACAAAACAATATATGCAAGAGTTCGCTATTCTCGAATCGGTAGAGACTAAACCTAGTGATGATGATGTCACGAAGCAGCACTGAGGCCTTATCTCTCGAAGGCCAGGGATATATTCGGATTGTCAGTCAAAACTTTTTAGTCTCTTTGTTCATTAATTTGGTCCTTCAATTGGTCACTGCCTTACCCCCTCCCCTCATAAATAGGAAGTGCTTTTGTCGACATCGAGTTTCTTTGTCTGTATATTTCATGAATAGGGATTTTCTTATTCATAAATGAATCAGGCGTTTGGAGTATTTGACTTTTGTCCCCGTTATTGTGTTCTAATTTAAATATGAATGACAGTATTGAAGTTTTCGTAACATCAAAAGGAAAACCATCAGCTGTATATGATGGTTATCAATATCGACAATATAAATGTAATCTTCAAAATGTCATAACATGGTGCTGCATTAACGAAAAATTTGAAAAATGTAAAGGACTGATGAAAACAAAAGACAATCGCGTTCTCTCTGAAATGCCTCATTCTTGCAAGTCGGATGAAGCCCGAATGAAGGTCAGGAAACATTTAGCAGAAATTAAAAGGAGAGTTTGTTAGGCTGATGAATCAAACTCAAAAATATACCATGAGGAAATGTCTCCTCTTTTTTCAAAGTGGACAAGAATTTTTGACAGAAATTCCTACTTTCTTTCTATGGTTTTTTACGCCTTCCTATGGAACTGTTAAAACTGGACGATTCATCGAGTTTTTTGCTTGCTGATATGACTGCAAATGAAAGAAGTTTTGTCTTTGGGACTTCAAAAAGCAAAAAATATTCTACAGAAATGTAAAAAATTTAATTCAAACGGAACATTTAAAGCCTGCCAGAAAAAATTTCTGGAGCTCTACTCTTTGCACGCAGAAATTGGAAGCAATTTAGAAGAAATTAATATCATTCCAATAATATTCGCACTTCTTCCTAATAAAAAAACAAACTACTTATGAAAAACTATTCAGTATTTCAAAAGATTATAACTAGAATCCTCAAAGTTTGATTATGGGTTTTCAAACTGCTGCTGTAAGAGGCCCGAAAATTGTATTCCCTACATTAAAAATAAAAGATTGCAATTTTCATTTCAACCGATGCTTATAAAGTATAGGCTTGGCAGAAGTTTACAAATCCAATGCAGAAATTAGACTCCATGTTCCCATGTGTGCTGCTTTGGCTTTTCTGCCAGAAGATTTAGATGATGCATGGATGAAAACCCAGCAAGACAATCCTCGACTTTGTCTTTTAACAAAATTTTATGACTATTTTGTTGAACAATGGTTTGAAAATTCCACAATTACTGTTGGCATGTGGAACCATTACAAGAGACTCCATAGAACAAATAATGTTATCGAAGGATGCCACAACAATGTAAACTCGTTTATTGGGAAATCACATCTAAGAATAGAGGAGTTGATTCGTTCCTTAAAAAGGGAAGCTATATATAGTGACCTTTTATCAGCACGGAAAGCGTTAAATTTAGAAAGAAAACAGAGAATGAAAAAAATATACGTCTAGATAACAGAATAATGCAAACAATAGAAAAATATTTTACTGATAAGGATTTAAAGATTTGCCTTGTAACTCTTGCAATTATAACAAAATTGTAGTAAAAGTATTTTCAAGCAATGAATAATGGAATTTTATTTGAAAAATAATTTGCAGTAATAAGATGGAATTAAAAAAACTAAGCAAGTGTAAACTTAAAGAAATAAAATGCTTTTAGGTATTATGAATAATTTTTCATTATTTGTTATTCATTTCTACTTTTACCGGTATTAATTTTTTAACTAACCACCACTGATTAAAATTGTATTATAGAGAATATTTTGCTGTATTTTAACACATTGACAGCCGGCCCCGCGAAAACGCGGATTTCTGAGTTTGTTGCTTGAGCGAAAGTATATAATGTTTTAATATTTTTGTTGGTTATTCAGTGATCAGAAACAAGCGAATAAAGCCGGCGTTTGGGACTTAAGTTGCCGGCGCTCAGGCTTTAAATGTCTCTTAGGTCGCCGGCTGTCAATGTGTTACAAATTGTTGAATTGAAATAATTTATTTTACCTGTTACATATTCGAATAATATCATTTTCTTAATACACTATCTGTATATATTTTACTCTAAATTTTTTTTATTAATATATAGCATAACCACTTTAAAATGTTACAATATTATAATTAAAAAAACATGTCTGCTGCTAAATTAATTATATATATTTATCTTAAAGATTATGATAAAAGATGACGGCGAAACTGTAAGTAAACGCATATCCTTTTGGGACTTGCTAGTCCAGAGATATCTCATGAAGAATTGACATCCATTTTCGGAGGTATACAAAACAGTCTTAATTTCAAACTCCACCCATCGGAGAATGAATTTGGAATGAGTTGCGATATTTCCACAAACCACTGACAATATTTCTCTTCTTGTAACTAGAATTTCTTAATGGGTGCCCTTCTTTCTTGGAATTGTCGTGGCATTCGGTCCAATATTTAAGGCATCAAATCTTTTTTTAATAAATTTCATCCGGTTTGCTTCGTTATTCAAGAAACCTTCTTAACCATTCCACTAACCTAAACCATTCAACTTAATTTAAGAGGCTATAATTGTGCGTGGAAAGATATAGACACTGGATCTCGTAATTCTGATTCTATTTTTGGTCTGTTTTCTGTTTGTATTTTTGATTCAAATTTGTCTCCTATCACACCTCTTACTTTACATACTTTTTACAGGTTATGGCTGTAAAAGTTCACATACGAACTTTGGTCATAGTCTGCTGTATTTACATACCGATACATTAAGTTCTTGCATTCAGCAAGAACTTGATAACCTAATAAACCAGCTTCCTTAACCTTTCAATGGACTTAACACTTTGTGGGTTTCGGATAGTACAAACTAATGTGAGCGATAGGTTGAGCAGTTTATTACTAATAATTGTCTTTCCCTGATCAACAGTCAAGAGAAAACTTACTTCCACGAACTTATACCCACTTTCCCTACAATTGACCTGGCCTTATGGTAGACTTGAACTGCTGTCATACCTCACTCTAACAGTTAGCAATAACCTTTACGGTAGTGATCACTTCCCAGTTATTGTCTCCCCCACTGATAGAGGAAATGTGACTTCGTTTCCACCAAGGTTCTTATTCAAACACGGAAACTAGAATACATTCTCATAATTGGCAGTTATCACAGAAACTATGGTCAGTACTTGTGACATCACAGAAGCATTACAACATGTTATTGACAGCATAATAAGCGCCGCAAATGCCACTATCCCGAAGGCTTCCCCAAGGCTAAGAAAATTTCTCAGACCGTGGAGGAATGAAGCTAGCCGCGATTGTCATAAACGCCAAAAAAATTATGGAACGTCTTTCGAAGGTACCAGAAAATCTTGTACTTTAAGCGAGCCAATGCCCTTGCCCGTTGAATTCATCGTAGTAGTCAGAGGAAATCTTGGGTCCAATTCGTATCGTCTATCGAGTATGCTAATGGAATATACTGGGAAACCTGTATTCCTGTTTTAAATTTAGGAAATAAGACGCATTTCTCCCCATTAGACGTAGTTAATATTCTCGGTCGAGCATTTGCACGTTTCTGCATTAGATTCGTTTAGTTCTACTTTTCTGGCAATTAAGAATAACTCAGAACAAATGCATCTGCGCTTTTATGACCAATGACCTTTACCCTATAATTGTGATTTCAGGATGTATGAATTACAAGTCGCCGTTTCTCAAGCCCATGATACCAGTCCAAGGCCAGATGAGATCACATATTACGCTCCCCCATCTCAGGACAACTTCCCTTTCGAATCTGTTAGCATTATTTACCAGAATATAGCTTGAATGGAAGTATCCCTCACAATGACGTGAAGATAATGTGATCCCAATCTTGAAACCTGATAAGGAATCGTCTAATCATCTGCACTACAGTCCAATTGCACTGACGAGTCTCCTTTGTAAGACCTTTGAGCGCATGGTCAATACACATCTTATATATGACCTAGAGAAGAAAGAATGCATCGCCCCTTTGAGTGGTTTCTATAAAGGTAGATATACATTTGATTACCTCATTTTACTAGAAACCCAGATGCGCAAAGCTTTTGTAAGGAGAAATCCCCTTGTTTCCATTTTTTTCGACATTGAGAAGAAGTAATACGACCAGGCATGACACTATGGTACACTTTCGACACTTTACAAATTTGGTTTTAGGGGAAATTTTCCCCTATTTTTACTGAACTTTTTATCACATCGGACATTCAGAGAATGTGTACTGAACTTTTTCTCTGATCCTTTTATTCAAGCTGAGGGAGTTCCAGAGGGAAGAGACCTCAATGTTACACCTTTTATCGTTCGTATTAGTCAAGCTTTATCTGTTTTATCTTCATCTTTTCAGGGATCACTTTCTGTCGACGATCTGCAGATCTCATGCCAAGGTAGCAATATGAATTTAATCGAGCGACAATTTCAAAACGCCGTTAGCTTGGTGCGATAAAAATGGGCGAAGAATTTCTCCGGAGAAGAAACATCCATTTTGATCCTGCCATTCAACTATGAAATACGCCCATCGCAGTTATAGATGAAATACGATTTCTAGGAGTAATTTTTGATCGGAAACTTTTTCTTCCTCATATTCCAAACCTTCGGAAGAAATGTGAGAAATCGTTAAATATTTTGAAGGTACTCACCAAAACATCTTGGGGCGCCGATCGAACATCTCTGCTCCATATTTACGTAGCAGTTATCCTCTCTCGTATGGATTACGGGTGTATAGTTCCACCCGTGCTTCTACTACGACGCTTGGATATCATTCACCATTCTGCGTTAAGGGTTTGTTCCGACGTTTTGTACGTTTCGTACTTCTCCCATTCAAAGCATCTACACTATTTGATACCAACTAAATATTGAATTAAGACTATCCCTAATATAACTCTACCAGTTAGCCTTTGTAGACTGTATGATCTCCGTCCCTCTCATATTCTTCCAATTAATGAGATATCGAAAGTACTCTTGCATGACTCGGGCCTTTCAAATGTTATAATTAAGAATGTAGATTTATTTGGTTTTCTCCCCCTGGGATATCCTTCTCTTTTCTAACACGAATCCTTTTGCAGGATTAGATAAATCATCAAATGATCCAGTTATTTTTAAACGCCCGTGTTTGCATCATCGCTATCCGTATCCTCCTTTTGTATCAATTTTCAATCAACGGTTACGGTTTTTTAATTCAATTTCCCCAGTCATGCGGGAACTAGTGGGTGACAGTCCTCACCCTAATGTTTTTAATTTCCTTCACATCATTGGTTTGTTGAATTTTATTTAGGCTCCATTTACAATCACAATTTAAAATCACATTTCGGTTTTTAAGCAATTTACTTCATTTCATGAAAGTTTTTAACAAGCCGTTTTAATACGTATGGATTAATTTTATAATTATACTTAAAAGCTCTTTGAAACAAATTTTTATCATTTGTATGGCGTAGCATGGCCAGGTTTGGCTTTTGCGCCCGGAAACTTAACCAACCAACCAAATTGTATCCATTTTCACTGATGTCTCAAAATCGGATGGTCATCTCGGTTGCGGTATAATATTGCCATCCGATACACTGAGCTATCCCTTACATAATTGCTATTCACTTTACTGCTGAGTTGATGTCAAAATTATATCCAGAGCATAGAAATTTGACCTCTTCTCAGGGTAATTTCATTATTTATACCGATAATATGAGTGCTTTGAAAACACAAGCAATCAGATATATTCAATTGCAATTAGAACTCCATTCACTTTGCACCTCCTGCAAAATGATGGTTTCCAAAATCTTAGTTGGGTTCCGAGTCATTTAAGTATTTCCCCCTCAGGGACTCGCCTTCTTTAGGTGAGTACGGGTGTCCCAATCCTGAGGTACCAAGGGATCTTTACTCCCTTTATGTTTACTCTCCCCTCCACCTTCTGCTTTTGGCTTCAACCTTTCTTTCCCTCGAGGGTAGGCAAGGGAGTTCTACATGAAAAGCTGTCGTCTCTCTGTTTGCTTCCAGCTTCTCATAGACAGCAAATACTCCTTGTTTGCCTTGCGTTGCTATACATCAGACGGGTGGTGCACTTTAGTCCCCGGTGTATCAATAGGCTAGTACATAGTCACCTGAGAGTCTAGTCTGCTTAGGATCAAGCAAAGGGTTACTTCTTGGGCTTGGCGTTAAGGGTGGTCACTGTCCCCTGGAGTAACTTCGAGCGTATAGGTTCTGGCTAGCAATGAGGTAAGTGCCGAGGCTGGGAATGGCCAGAGCAGGTGGGTGGTGCTTCCGGGTCTGAATACCATTCGATATCACATGGGCCATAAAAGTTCTCCCTTCCGTGGACAACATTTTTTTTCCAATAATATTTATTTTCATACAGTTTATGTTATAAAAAGACAATCTTCTGAAAAATCATTTCATACTGTATCGCCTTGGATAGCAGAAAAAAAGTCTTTCGGGTCAAGGCGAAGTCGCATCAGTTCGGAAGCTTCGTTCTGGTGACCTGTATTGAAGTTAGGTCTCAAACGCATGCCCAATAGATAGCAAAAATGAAGAACCTTGCATCTATTCCCATATCTATCACAGCTCATTTTACTTAAAATTCGTCAAAAGGAGTTGTGGTGAGTTGTTTCATATTCCAGTTGATGAAATTAAAAAGAATTTGGAAAATCAAACAGTGACAAATGTACGCGGCATCATAATACAGCGGGATGGAAAGCTCCTTGACTCTAAACATCTGATACTCACATTTCGTTTGCCGAAATTACCATTGTTTATTAAAGCAGGATGTATGAGCTTAGCCATCAGTCCTTATATCCCTAATCCTTTACAGTACTTCAAGTGCCAACATTTGGGCCATTTCAAGGGTTCTTGCCGCGGGACTGTGACGTGCGCCTCTTGTGCGGAAGGTGGTCACGAAAGCTCCGAATGTAAGGGGCAAGAAAAATGCACCAACTGTAAAGGTTCCCATACTTCAATTTTAATTCATGCCCTTCCTGGAAATTTGAAAAGGAAGTTATAAAGGAAAAAGTGATCGAAGGAATATTGTATACTGAAGCCAAGAAAGCAGTCAGAGCTCTCCTGCCAACTAGTGGATTGACATATGCAGCAGCAACTAAAAGAACTCTAGAAACCAAAAGTACACAACTCATTCCAACAATCTTAGATTCCAATTCTCGACTAATTCAAAAATCTCACACACCTACTGAAATCTGTTCCAAATTAGTTGAACCATTTATAAATGCAAATTCACTCCTTAAAAGTACAGAGAATCTTGTTTTTAAATGTGAAATTGCTCCTACTTCACAAGCCCCATCTGAATTTCAACGTTAAGAATGGGAAAAATTGGATAGGAAAGGATTTTTTTGTTTGTTTTTATATTAGAAGGGAGAAATTACATGAAAAAGCATTTCTGATGGTAATTTATTAGGAGATATTATCTCAGGACTGACATTTTGCAGAGAAAAGTCAATACAATAAATGCAGTTGCTTTATTGACATCCTTATCATGACGTCACGAAGAAAGATGACATCATTCTACCGCGAAACAGTTCCAAGTCTCAGGTATCAACAGAGGTAGCGTTACTGCCTATGTGAGGGACCATGTTAAAGTTACCATTAATATCTATGAGGGTGAGACCTCTGGTTCTCCTTCTCTGTGGATGACCACAGAGAAGGAGATTCCAATTCTCCTATTAACATCGCCAGTACGGAGAGAGCAACAGCATTCCTTTTATATTTTTCGATTTTAAATACGACCAGCGTTGCAAAAACTTTCGAAATGAGCATAACCAGAATGAGGTATTTAGAACAATTTCCAAAACATGTTATTATTTCTCTGATCTTTCATCTAATCTCGATTGCGTTTTGAAAAATTTATTTTAGAACGATCCAACGCATCTATTCCAAGTAAAAGAAAAAGAATGCAAATAACTTTCAGTTCACCCCTCACGAGCTATTCAAGACGGTTTCTCCTTCTTCTTTCTAGATTTCAAATGCTAGATTTTCTAATTTTCGTTCATTATTTTTCATTTCTTTTTGAAAAAGGCAGCGATTCCTTTTCTTCTTCCGTCAAGAAGTCTTACTGAGTTTCAGAACTCAGCTGCGTATAGAATTAGTAGAAAAAGAATGCCACATGATTGTCTGAAGAATTATTTTCCTACATTGTTTCCAATTTTCACTTACTTGCTAGCTTCTGTTTCGCACAATTCTAACAATATATATACAAAGAATTCGGTTTCCTTTTTTCAAAAATTCTGCAACTCTGAAGGAGCACCTTTTGCTTGAAATGTAACAGCATTAAAAATTTATGTAAACGATCGATTGATTTACGGATAAAACTTTACGTCACAGTCATACATTCTTCCTTGGAATGATTCGTGAAGTATGATTAATTCTTAAACAAGTTGAAAACTATTATTATATTCTTTTTACGATTTCTTTTCCTTTTATATATTATGTTTCAACCGAAATTCTTTTTAGCCACGTAATTGATACGCTAAGACTAGATTCTAGTAAGTTACACGATAATGTGATATTGCATGAATGAAAAACTAAATACACTATTACATGAATGATTTCAATTTTCTCATTTATACGAAGTTTATCTTTTGTAATAAGTGATTTCTAGCCTTACCATTCATTTCTCATCGTGTTAGAGACAGATTGCCCTCATTTTTTTAAAAAAAGATTTGTATTTCAAAGGAAAAGACAAATTTTAACTTTTTTACTGAACTGTAAGTAAGGAAGTTTTTTAGAAAATGGTTTACAGTTTCAAGAACAAGTATATTTCTCTAGAAATTATGTGTTAACTTATTTCATCAGGCATTTGCCCTTTATCATGCCTTTTTTTAGATTTTAAAAATATTTTTTTCAAGGGAATGAGCCGAGATTTTAAAAAAAATTCTTGGAAGACCGAAATATCTCTCAAAGGTAAAAATAAAAGGAATAAAAGTTTAATTTTAACTGTTTAATAATTGAGCTAAGTCTCGTCATTTTTTTGAGATTGAATCCGAAAATAATATTGCATAAATTTAACTTTTTGTCTATTTCTCAACAATAGATTACGTTTTTGCTCTGAAATTCAAATCGTTTTTTATTCTTTTATCAAACATTTAATGTAAAATTTTTTAGCGTATTGGCAATTTTTGATAACATTAAAAGCAGCGGTTTCGTTTAACATGTGGTGAGTTTACAAGAAGTAAAAAAAAAGTAAATAAAAAAGGACAAAAAAGTTTTATTGCTGTGAAATTCTACCGAAAGATGAACCACTGTGACGCCATGGGACAGGTCTATATTAGAAATGCTCGTGAGCTCAAAAACCAGAATTGAAATAAGGCAGTTAAAATAACACTGCTTTTAATGTCAAACATATTTATTTAATTATCGGTATAAATTTAACAATTTATATGAAATTATCTATAACCAATATATTCGACGAACCAGTTGGGTCAGAAATATACTAACAGTATTTATGATGACATAAAGGCGATGACTGAAAATGCAGTGCAAAGAAATTCAGTCGACCACAACAAATCCTGTTGATACTGCTACGTTCAGTGGTGGCGGGTTTTTCGGTTGTATGCAAGAAGAAGTGCAAAGAAATTGAATATTCAGCGTGGAAGTTAAACTAATCGGTCTCTTTTCATCGCTGATTTGGCCAGATTGATAGCTTAGGCATTTTGTTCATCTCCTTGGGTGCCAAAGCAAATTCTAGAATATGGCAGACATCAATTCCATACCAAGATACAAAACTTAAAATCACTCATTACGTCCATTCCCTATGGCAGGTATCTTGGGATCTGGAGACTCATTATTACATTTCATTAAACAGCATATTCATTTGTGGCCCATTGCTTCCATAAGAAGTGTCGATGTGAAACTGACTCGTCTTCGCTTCGGCCATACCCGTTTTACTCATAAACAGCTATTATTTGGTGAGAGAGCACCTAGATGCCCTTCATGTAATGTTGATTTTACTGTTGCACATATTCTGGCTATGTGTCCATTTTTAATTCTCATCTCATGACATATTTTAACTTGCTAGAATTAGTGGGAGAACCTCCCCACCAGTATATTTTTAACTATTTAAAGGCTATTTGATTTTATCATTTTATATAGCTGTTCTTCAACAATGGACCGGTTTTGCCTGACTGATCTCTCGTTTCGATTGCTGCCGTTTTACCGACTTGGTTTTTTAATATACCTTTAATATTTTAACTCATTTATTAGTACCACTTCAAACCATATGATTGGCGCAGTCTAGCCTACTTTTGGCTCTTGCGCCATTAAAATTAAGTTAACCAACCATCCTCTCCTTCGGAAAATGGGTACAGGCAATAAGTTTTTTTTATAATTATTATTACTCAGAAATTTAAGATCTAAAAATCAAATTTCTTATCAAATTAAGGTTTTGTTTCAGATAAGCTTTATTAATTATAGTCTGCGTTTGTTTTAAAGATCATAATATGAAAGAAGTTTCAAGAATGTTTCTACATTTCATTAGACCACATTATATTAAAATCAGATTGTTTTATGCTGAGCGAAATCCAATTAGAAAAAGGAAACTTACTATGCGGTGTTTGATTTTTGTTTTCCGAAGAAAAATTCTGTTTTTATTGTTTCGCTGTTATGTTAGCTATGATGTATTTTTCAATTAACATCGACATCAATGCACCGAAAGCAGAGATAATTTATTTCAAGCTGAGCATTGTTTCAAAGTTATATCTCCCCTATATATATATTATTTTTCTGAATTTTTTCAAACGCTCTTTTATTTTTTCGTAATTGCTATTCTTTGCTGTTTGCCCTTTATCACATTTTTGTTTGTAGAATCTTTCGGAATTGGTTTCTGCTCTTTCCCGAAAGGGCCGACAAATTTGTTTCGCTAGACTATTTTTACGGAGTAATCAGAGTTTTAAGAAATTCTTAAAAATATGTTCACATTCGAAGAACAATTCTAAATTTTTGGCTTTATTATAGTTGTCTTTACAATAACGGGTATATTTCGACAAGAATATGAAATGGCTTTTATGGGGAAGCATTTTGAGAGTTACTTGATTTTCGAAAAATGTTGATATTTTTTTATTCAGTTGATATTTTTGGTATTACCTTTTGAACGAACGAAGTGAAATCCCAACTCTGAGTGGGATGCAAAAATGTTACTTAATAAATATCAATGATCTTCTAAGTTTGGTCTGATTAAAATTGATTTTTCGCAAAGTACATTAATTTTTTGATGACTGACACATTGTATGATAATCGGCCCTATTGTAATTGACAGTTGAATAGTAATGGCTACTTTCACTCTTGCGTCTGTCGATTTCTTCTGTATATTGGATAATTTATATTCTTTAGATCTCTTTGAATCATTTCACTTGATACCACAAAATGGATTGTTGCTTTCACCTATTGTACCCTTACAATACTGTGGTATTGTCGAGTATACAGTGGTATTATATAGCCTGAAAATCATTGACCATGCTCTGCTTATTGAACCACCGTACAAAATTAAAAATATTTTTCGTAATTACTTGTATAATTTATAATTCCTCGAAGGGGTTTCATCCTATTCAGGAATTTAAGTGACAAATTTTGATGTCTGGTTACTTACTGGACATATGTTGAGTTAGAATTTTTCCCATCTCCAATCTGAGGTATCTACGTGAAACGACAGTTATGGTTAAGAAAAATCTAGAACAATCTCTAAATTCCCTAGCACTAACAGAGTTTGATTAACCACATTGTTTGACTATCAGATCCCTGCACATTCTAAACACATCTGGTAAAAGCAATTAACATAATTTTTCTATTATCTGCTATCAGTAAATTAAAATATATTATACAGTAAAGAAGTATATTCATAATATATTCCAGATTTGATCCTTTAGTTGTTAAATATATCCAGTTGCTTTGAAAATCCCAGTTTTTTTTTCAGGTTTCTCCATTCATGTCTGTCTCCAGCCATGTCGGGATTTTTGGCAATGAACGGGCAGACACAGCTGCTAGAGGTGCCTCTTTACTTCAGCAGCGCCTTCTTTTTCTTTTTGCGATATCAAGAGGTCCTTTAGTAATTTCATACATCGATTATGGCAGGAAACATGGGATCAAAAGATCAATAACAAACTGCATGCTATTAAACCTACAATCGGTCTGTGGTTGGCTCTGCCTTTGCTTAGACATGACGTGAAATTGACTCGTCTGCGTGTGGGACCCACGTGTTTTACGCACAAATATTTACTATTCGGAGCAAGGGCACCTACATGTCCTACATGCAATATTGCTTTTAGTGTTAATCGTATATTGATTGAGTTCACGAATTTTTCAGCAAATTCCTTTTTTTAAACTTCATCACTGACAATGCCAGACAAAAGGGGAGTACATCCCCATGGAAAACTTTTTCAATTTTTAAAGGTCATTGGCTTCTACGATTATATATAGGTTTTACTTTTAACCTTACAGTCTATCGATCCTAGGTCTGGCCATTTTTACAAATATTTTAAACTTTTACCATATGTAATTCAATCTTTTAATGTAATTCTTCAAAAGATCTTTGATGCATTTATTTTACGGTTGTCTTTATTCTACAAGTGTTCAATAGTTTAACCATACGACTGGCACAGTTTAGTCAAGGTTTGCTCTTGTGCCACTAAAATTCCCAAATCAACCTGCCAACCCAGTTTTTTTCGTACACTTGAAAATAGAGGTTTTAAAATTTTATTTTGCTGGGTTCCGAGTCATATCGGAATGCCAGGAAACGAAAGGGAAAATGCTGCATCTAAAGTGGCTCTTCTTCAACGAGAACTTCCACATAGCGACGCAAAGACATTTTTTGCTCGTCAAGTCTGCATGCTGTGGCAACGATATTGGGATCAGCAGACTTCCAAGAAGCTGCATTCGCTCGAGCCAGTGATTCATTTCTGGCATACCATCCCAGTGCGTGGGCCCGATGTAAAATTAACTCGGCCCCGCATTGGTCATATGCGATTCAGCCATAAAACCTATTTATTTGCTGAATCATTTCCAACATGCAGGACACGTCATGCAGTTTTAAGTGTGCGTTTTATTTTAATTGAGTGTCCTGTTTTTATAATCAACGGTTAAAGTTCTTTAATTCAATTTTTACAGACATTCATTAACAAGTGAGTGGCAGTCCTCATCCTAATGTTTTTAAATTCCTTCACACCTGGTTTGGTTAATTGGTTTGTTGAATTTTATTTAGGTTTCATATACATTTAAAAAAAGCCGATTCTTAATGCAGTATACTTCATTTCATGAAAGTTTTTAAAGTATTGTTTTAAAACATATGGATTAATTTAATAATTATACTTTTACCTTTGCTCTTTGCTTAGGTTGGAAATTAAGAGCAATTTTGCCATTTTCACCATGTTTTAGAAACTTTTGTTGACCTTTGAATATTTCTATGTTTTTATTTTAACTATTAACTATATACTTGGCGCAGTTTAGCCAGATATGGCTCTTGCGCAAAAAAATCCCAAATACCTATACTTTTACCTAATTTAAATAGCTCTTGAATCAAGTTTTAAACAAGTTTATGGCCAGATTTGGCTTTTGAGTAAAAAAAAATTTAACTGACCAACCAGATTTGATCCTGAATACTGAACTGTAAAAGGATTTCTTGTTTACACGAAACTAGCAGGTCGAATATAAAGCATCTAAAAGCAAAGTCTTTTACTAACTTTTTTGCCATCAAATTTCTACTCCGTGCACTTAAATTTACTGAAGGCAAATAAGGGATCTTCTCTTGTTTGGTTTTCTATTTGTTTCTATTCTTCAATGGACAGTAAGAATATCCATTTGTATGCCGTTTGCAGAAATGCGGTCGACATGGAGTGTACCTACTCAAGATATTAGTCCTATGGTAGCATTGCATCTAAGTGATTTAGCTGTGACAATCAATCCCCACTGCTGAACGCTAAGAGTAGTTTATGCTCCTCAAAGTGACTTCATTAATTTAGAAATGAGCGATGATGTCAAACTATTTGTCTCAAATATGACTTAAAATTTCAAGTGCTTTTGCATTGTTGCGTTGCTTTCGTGCCTTAGCTCACCAATGCAAAAATAAATTAAAAAAAAAAAAAAAAAGATCTGGAGAGAAGTCGATTTTGAATACGAATGTTATGTCCAGTGAACTAGAGTCGGCTTTTTCTCGGAGCGGCAAACAGTGAAGTAAAAACAGTGTTTGAAAAATTACGAAGTTTTACTTTTGGAAAATAAAATATTTCAAATAAATGGCTATTAATATTTTGAAATTTTAAAAACTTATGTTATAACGTTTCTAATTCTTTTTTATAATATCGCTACCATGTTTTTCCAACTTTTATCTCCATGTTTAATCTCGATGTGAAGAATGAAATATATATCCTGCAAGATTTGCCAAATAATCTGACCATGATGCAATGGTATTGTCACCTTATTTCTAAAGCAAGAATCCCATATTCACACGATTATTGATAAGTTCACAATCATTCCTATTATGAATGCTAGTGTAAACAATTTTGATACATTGACAAGAATCGTAATGAACTAAGCAATTTTTAAAGAAATAAAATTGAAAAATATTATTTTCTTACCGAAGGATGTCAAAACTGAACTTTTAGTTTGTATTGTGTCTTACAGATGGCGCCAGCGTTTTACGATAAATTCTTATACATGACTGGTAAACTATTTTGTGTTTAAATTCTTATTTAAATAGTAAACAGATGAACAGTATCCGAAAGAATATTAGTTGAGTAGAAATTAATGAAATTTCATAAATGAAAATAAACTCAAACTCTTTTTAATTTTTTTAGCGAAAGTTGAAGTTTTTCTTTGCCAATTAAGATGAAGAATTGAGATGTCCCTTCGATGTTGTTTGATATTCTGAGAATCACTTAAAATCGAAAAGACTTTTTAAGGGCTATTGGGTTTTTATACACACATTTAATACTTTTTACTTGTTCATGGTCTATTTTTTAAAAATTGCAACAATAAACACAACAACACTCAAACAAGTTTTGTTTGAGTCGTTGCCCGTATCCTACTTTTTAAATTTTTTTTATCGTGGTTGCTTCATAAATCTACTAGGGACTTAATTATTCCAGCTATTTTTACCTTTTATTGCTGATTCCTTTTAATCGTGCCAGATGTAAAACCATATGCTTGGCGCAGTATGGTCATTAATAACTCTTGTGCAAAAAAAAAAAAAAAAAAACCCAACAACCAACTAACCTTAATATTGAAAAGATATATCAACAATATCGTTCGGCATTTTTTACTAATAGAAGAAGAAAATCTAAATTTTAATTCATGCCATTTCTGCACGTAGATTAAATTGATACCATTTTTTATGAACACCGAGAATGTAAAAATCTATCGCTAAATTTATTGTAAATCCACAATATCCAAACGTCCACCGATCTGTCTAAATGATATCGAAAAATTAAATTACTAAAATGATTTTTCGGAAAACGTTGAAGCTTAAGAGATTATAAATAAACCGAACCCTGTTAAAAGATGGAGGTAAAAAAATTTGTGGTTGAAATGCTGTTTTTGGAATCCCTGTAAAATTAAAGAATTTTGAATCTAGATACATTTATTTTTTAACATGAAAGCATTCAGATTTTTCTGATAAATAGGTTTTGAAGGATTTCTATTATGGATTGCAGCGATTCAGGTGAACAAAAAAAGTTTCTTTGTTTGAAAAGGTAAACATTCATTGGTAGCTTTAAACGCTGAAAATCTTAGTTCTTTCGTTAACTAAAGTTCATTTTGCGCCATGCAACGCTATCATTCGAGATTCTGTAGTATGAATTTTCTAAAAATATAAAAAAAAATGGATAGAAGGAAGTTCAATTTTTTTCGAATCATTTTGTTTGAATTAATTTATTATTATCAAAATAATGTGTTATATATGCATTTTATCCCAATTCTTTCGGCAGGTGTCGTCCTCGTCATCTGACCTTGGTTCAAAGTTACAAGGTTGGCACCAAAATAACCCTTCTATTGCTTCAAAACGGGGCATTAATATAACCAAACTAAATCTGATTCATTCAGTGCATAGCGATAATTTAATTTTTATGAAATTAACATTATATATCATATTTCTTTAAGGCACAAAAAAATTGTGAATTCTTCCCTTAATACAGTGTTGTTAAATACATATTTTTGCAACTATATATATATATAATGTATAAATAAGAAATAAAAGCCGAGTATGATGGAGAACAATGGTATCAAAATGAAATCAAATAGAAAAAGAATCTGGTCTGATGACTTTTTCAAGAGTTAACATCAGGCAGGGATTCAAAAAGAGATTTTTTCCGTGAAGAATCAGACATTAAGCCTAACAATATTGATCCCTCGTGACTCGAAAATCCCTTGAAAACTAAGACCAAAGGGATGCACTATTGGAAAGACAGAAAAGAATAGACACAAAACAAAACAACATTAAACAGGAATAGCATAACCAAATTAAGCAAAAATATAAAATAAACTATACAAGAACATACAACCAATAATAAAAAAATAAAAAAACAAATGAAAGAACATATCAGCCACAGTCAAAGAAGTTTTAACTAAATTGTCCTATCACCCTTCTCAGTTTGAATACTGTATCGTCATTCAGCGAAAACTGTGCATTCAAATTCAAAAATTCATCGTATTTGAATGCTGTAACATCATAACGTCATACTGTAACGTTCTTTAGAGTTAACACTTAGAGTGATTTTCTCACAATTTAATAGAATTAAAACAGTGTGTAATAACAATTTCTTTTATCAAAGCAACAAATAATTTTATTGAAAATTTGAACAATATTGATATTTTAATTTTAAAAAAATGATGAAATATTAATTCTTTTAACTAAAAACAAAATAGACTTTCCGTTACTAACTCAATAGATGACACTAAGAATCTCCAATTATTTATTTCTCTGAATGACGCTTCAGTATTCAAATCGAGAAGGGGGATAGGACACTTTTGTTAGGATTTCTTTGCCTGTTGCAGGTATGTTCTTTCCTTTTTGTGTTTTTAGTTATTGGTTGAATGTTCTTATGTTGTTTATCATATATATTATACATTTTTACTTAATATGGTGGAGTTTTTCCCGTTACAAGTTGTTTTGTTTTGTGTCTTTTCTGTAAAAATGGTATATCTCGTTTGTCTTAATTTTCGCATCACGAGGGGTCAATACGTAGGATTTAATGTCTGATTCCTCAAAGAAAAAAAACACCCTAATTTTGAGTCCCTGCCTGATGAAGACTGTTGAAAAAGTCTTCAGGTCGGACTCATTTTCTATTTGATTTAATTTTGATTCCATCGTTTCCCATTTAACTTGGTTTTTATTGCTAATTTATTTAGATTCATTTGTATTTTAGAAGCAGCTGCGTTTGCTCTCACTAAGTATATTGAAAGTATTTTTAATTTTGTTCGAATCTGAAATAATTTTTAGTTTCGATTCCAATATTTTGTTTCATTTCCGTAATAAGTTTCGTTTCGTTCCCGAAATTACTTTAATTTAGGTTTGTTTCATAAATAGGTTTAATTTCATTATGTTTTTGCTTTTGTGTACTTTTTGTAGTTTAATTCCTAATTAAACTACCTTTTATTCGATTCCGGCATAATTTCGAATTCCGGCATAGACGATTTCTGAAATTTGGTTTTAATTTTTTTATGCTTTTATTGTATATTACACATATATAATATGCATGATTTCTGAAATACGTATTTAAGGGAATCCTTCTGTTATAAGATTTTATTGATTAGTGCGGGATGATGCGGATGTCGATGATTAAAATAAGAAATCGAGAGAGACAAATAGAAGGCCAACTTTTCATGAGACTACATTTATTGATATGAATTGCAAGCGACTCTTCCAATGACATAATGAATGGTAATTATTACGTTCACAGCCAAGTGAAGTGAAGTGAAGAATCGTTTGACATTGATATTAATCATCCAGCATGATGTAGAAGCTTGGATCAAGAAGGAATCTTCCTTCTGTTCCATTCTTTTTTATTCCTACAGTCTAAATTTTATTTCAACGCATATAACTGAATTTAGTAGAAATTCTCTATAAAGGAAAGAAATGTACCAGAAAAAGTGTTCGTTCAATCGAGGGTCTGATAATTTTGATAAAAAGGAATTGAACTTGTAATCAATGCCGAGTTTACACTCGGCCAGTGATAAGACAGCAAGTAGGTAGCGAATGCGCAGAAAGGATTAAAAAGTGCTGTTCTGTCGAGTAATTGGCAAGTAATTGTCCCGAAGGGACAGTAACATGCCACCGTATTGTTTTTGTCCCTCTTTGCGCATGCGTTTGTAGTATTTGGTGGGTTATTATTCTATTTTGCTTCTTTGGCGGGATAAAAATGGCAAATTCACTTATCATAGATTAATTTCGACAGTTTTTACTCTTTCTAATGCGATGTTGTGTTCTTCTTATTTTTTAAAAAATCTTAATTGCCGTTTCTTTTCTACAGTTTTTCACAGCTTGGCGAGTATTGGCCTTTGCACCATAAAAAAAACCAATCAATCAATCTTAGGTTTTTCAGATTTAAGTATGTTGACCTTTTCATTTTATCATTTTTCTTTGCGTAAATATTTATAATTTTAATAAGAAACGTAGTAGGAAAGAAAATCTCAAAGAACATCGAAATGGCAATTTCTAACCAAGCATGGAAAACCTAACTCTATCTTATGAAATCGAAGCACACAAATCAGTCCCTTTCCACGTATGCGTTGAATACTGGTCGTTCTAGAGCTGGCTGAGTGTAAACACGACATCAATGCAAATAATTCAAACAATCTAAAATAATACCGAAAAAAGGATTTCTTCTTGCGACTAAGAAATATAACTAATATTATTTATTAAAATCTAATACTATATTAAGAATTAGTCAAGTAAAAGCAAATTTCCAAAAAATCCTGAGATGGCCATGAGTTTTTTCGAATATTCTATCACTATTATCAAAATCATATCAACATTTAATAACTAAATCATATTAAAATATATTTTTCATGGCAAATTTCTGTGCTCATACTAAAAATAATTTCTAGAAGAAATGTCAAACAATTCATGAGAACCAACCGATCAGAAAAAAAAAACCATTTAACCAAAAGCAACCAAACAGAAAAAAAAGCAAAAACTTTTAATAACTTGTCTAATAACCATAAATTATTTATGATTATTTTACTACATCATAAGTCTTTATGATCTTTTTTTTTTGCAAGTAGCTAAATATTTGATGGGATGAAATTTTTTTTTTCTTAATTGCTCGAAGTGTAAGTAGAAATAATATACTCACTATCAGACAATTGACATTTTGATGGATATCGGTGTTTTATTAAATAAAATTATCGTGCATTCAGAATAAATACTTCGCGTTCTAAATTCTTATAAAAGTAAATGTTTTCATTTTATGATATATCTTCCAAAATATTTCTTTACGATTTTTATTGGTGTTTATGTATAATTAGCTGGTGGTATCCTGCGCGTTGCTGCTAGCGAAAAAATAAGTACAATCATTCAATAATTTGGCAATGTTTTATCGAAATAGGATGAACGGTACGACAGTATATAAAAACGGACAAACAAATATTCATTTTTAAATATGTTGGATTTGCGTATTCTTTTAGAATTATAAAACTTGGTGTTCTTTTAGAATGATAATGAAAGTTAAAAAATATGTTCTAATATTTTCAATAGTTTAATGTTAAAAACGATTAATGAATTTTGAAAGAAAATATTTTAAACATAGAAAATATATATTTATACCATAAAATCTTTTATATAGTTTAAAAGATACTTTTTAAAAATTAAGATAGAGTCAAATTATTTGTACTACAATATTTTTGAAAAATTTAATTAAAATGTAAAAACCCCAGGATTGATCTCGCCAAACTTTCTCGCACAATCTGTAATAAAGTTGTTACCTCTGAGAATGACTTGGATGAAATTTGGGCACAATAGCTTTGAAATATTAACCTTTAACTTGGATTTAGCATTTTTAGTGAATCTGTAGTCTCCTCTTCGAGCTATTTGGAGATTAATCCTTGGTAAAAAAATGCAATTGAGATAAGAATTTTTTTAATTTTAGATAATTGTACAATCCCTATAACCATCCCGTAAGGGGTAAGCAGTAAGCTGACCAAGTTTCATCGTAATCGGATGAACGGTTTAGGTTGGCATAAGAGACATACAGACATTCATTTTTATTTGTATAGATAGTTTCAGAACAGACAGTATTCGTTTTAAATTTGCATTTTCAAAGAGCAGGTTGCATAACAGACTTGTCTTCTATCAGCAGACTGCATTCCACTGCCTGAGAAGAGTATATTCAGAGCTTACAGAAAAGCAGAAGAGCAAGGATAGAACGTGGTGTAGTTGCAGGAGAGCAAAGAGATGTCTCTCGAGAGGCAAAAGTTGAATGCCGCATGATAAAAGATTAAAGTGTTTGTTGTAAAATATATTGAGAGGGTAGGATAATACTGTCTTACAAGTACCATATCATACATTTCTCGTTAATAATTAAATAATTTCAAATATATACTGAGGGGGGTCATTCCTCCCTCTGTTTGCTCTGTTCAACACTTAAGATCCTTTGGGGCCACTAAATGATCCAAATTCGCTTCCTCCGTTAACATATAATTATGCATTTTTGCCATAATGAGAAATTGTACACTCCTTACTAAATAATAAATGCGATCATTACTAATTAAAATAAAATTATTTCCAATTGCATGAACTACCAACATTAATTTTTTTGTCAATTACTGAATTGAATTATCAATTCCTAAAATTAAAATTTTCTGGTAATAGACAAATATGTATAATGAATATAAATATATGAAATGTTAGAAAGCAAAAAATTATATAATTCCTAGATGTTTAAAAATACAAATTTAATTTATGATGTATTTCATCAAAATCGGCCGACTTAACATTAATAACATTGAAAAAATCATCGAAGAAGACGAGAATTAATAAGGTTAATTTAATCGTGTCATCGGTTTAGATTAATGCACCCTATCTCAAAAGGTATTATTTTCATCTCAATGTTTTAAATTGAGTAATAATGAAAAAACGTTCTGAGTAGTCATGTGAATTTCAAAAGTGGCATTGCTCTTGTAGTTCAGAAATTTCGTTCCGTAAACTAAAATATATACACCTGCACTTATTTCCCCTTCTGATTCGAATTTTTATGAGCATTCTATTAAAAAGGACATTGTTTTATAGCCTTTTCATCCTATACGTGAGATGGATGTTAAATTGTCTCCGTATAGGGTATAGGCATTTTACTCATAAACATCTCATATTTTAAGAAAACGCGTCTATGTGCAACATCTGCCAAGTTCAATTTAGTTTTATTCATCTCTTGATTGAATGCCTTGTTTTTAATTCTTATCGTGCTCACTTTTTAAATTCATCTTCAACATTACAAGATTTGGTGGGGTGAAAAATGCCATAAAAATATTTTTAAATTCTTAAGATCTATTTCCTTTTTTACGAGCATTTAATTTTATTATTTTGTTTTTGTTATTGCTTTTTATGTTCTTGTTTTTGACATCATTTTAACAAATATTCATAACTCATAGGCTTTGTTTTCTAAATATTAAAAACACTTTTTATATCAGTCTTATGCAATTCTGTCTCTGCACATTTGCGCTATATTTTAACAAATGCGTTTTTTAAAATGTCTTTTATACTTTACCTTGTCATGACCAAGCAGGGCACTTGCGCCATTAAATTACACAAACCAACCAATCGAATTTTTACAAACGATTCTTTAACGATTTCGACTGAAGCGTTTAACAAAATCTATGTAGAGAATTTTTCAGCGATTACGATTCTTAATCGAAATTCATCGGTTTACGTTCAATTTTTTCATATCTTACAAATCGAAAAAAGTATCTTTGTATCAATTTTTTTCCCGTCTTGCCATATATGAAAGCAAACCGAAAATGTGAGAAATAACGATGAACAATTTCAATGATTTTGCATCTCACAAACGTTTTATTTATAGAGAGAGATTGCTTTTCTAAATTACCCAGCAATAAATGAGCTACGCATTTTATGAGAAATCGTTAGTTTTTTTATTCTTCACAATAAAATACGATTGTAAAATTTATTTCAATAAGTCACTTTCTTATTATGCGAAAACATTTCCTCAAAATGCTCGTTTAGATTATTCATTCGTGCCAAATCAAGCACCTCAGTCTCTTCCCACGATTTCCGTGACCTTGAATTGGAGAATGAACCACTGTCGTCAAGACAGTCGAATGTTGTTGTCGCGCAGATTTCGAGAAGCTGTTACATTCTGTGTTGCAACAAGCTATCGCCTCGGGCGACAAGTCGATTTTTCCATTAAACGAAAACAAAACGCAGGCTGTGTTCATTGTTTCCATACACTATTTTCATAAAATTTTATGCAATCCAAAATTATATCACCATAAATATTCACTCAGCCTGAATATTGATGATTACATAGTTTAATTGCATTTTAATTCACAAATAATTCTTAGTAATATGGAACATTAAAGAAATATTAAAAATATTTAAAGATGTTAAGATGTTTAATAAAAGTATAGATAACTTTTTCTGAATAAAATGAAGCCCATGTTAGTTTCATGAAAGCAGTGATGAATAAAACGAAAAACATTTGTTGGGAGACATTCAAAATGGAAGAAGAAATATTTTATAGTTTTTATATTGAAAGTTTTACCTAAAAGAAGAACAATAATTTAGCTTTTTTTACTTGACCAATATTCTAAAAAAATTAAAGCATCGTCATCATCATAATTGCTGCAAATAGTTAAACTACCATGAAATTATGAGCAGCTGATATATTTAAGATGTGAATTCCTTCTTCATAGATAGACAAGATGATAGATATAGGTGTAAGTGATATATGTTAATAGATATGTTTGTATTTTTTAATTGTAAATTTAGTTTGTTGGTCTCAAAATATTCGTTACACAATAAGTGGTCGGTACAACTAAAAAACTTTGAAACCGCTAAATTGGAGTATATAATTTTAGTTAAAAAACAAAATTCATTTGGAGTTTCTGAACAGTTATAGTAAACTGATAAGCTGCTTTTTTTTAAATTTTTTTTTCCATTAGTTTAAAATAAACTTCAGTTAGTATCATTAAACCTATGCGACAATTGTAGTTTTTTATACCGACTCTCTAAGTGTTTTACAATGACTGAAATCATTTTCTTTCTCATAATCAAAGTTTCGTTTTCAAAATCCTAGATATATTTAATACAGTGACTTCTCGGGAATTTACTATTTTATTTTGTTGGATACCCTCTCATGTAGGAATTCTGGGCAATGAGAAGGCAGACAAAGCTGCTAAATTGTCAAGTATTACAACGATCACATCTACTCATGTAGGTGACTTAAATAAGCACACTAAAATACTTCTTTATTCCAAATGGGAACCTCAGTGGGGCCTTGAAACTAACAATAAACTACAAGCTATTAAACCTTATGTATAGTATAGCCAAATATGGCTCTTGAGCGAATAAACTACACAAACCAACCAAACCAAACCTCATGTATAACCGTGGCTTTCATAATCAAATCGAAAAACAGTGTTAACTCGTTTACGTATTGGGCATACCGGATACACCCATCTTCACCTGTTGTTAGGTGAATAACTACCTCTATGCTCGCAATGTGACTGTCAAATGTCTGTCCAACATATAATATCAGAATGCGCAAATTTCAATGCACAGCGTTTGCTATTTTTTAAAAAGGGAACACCCCACCTTTACTACTTGGCAAGACACGACATGCCCAAATTTTGGCATTTTAAAAATCTATCAAATTTTATGCACTTATTTAAATTTTCTTCTTTTAAAGTACTTTGTGTTGATATCTTAATAAGCCAGATAACATCTACGGGAATGAGCAATTGCTTTTGTCCTGTGTTATGACCTAAAGGTCTTGGGTTCTATTCCGAGCACATTTCACCTTTCACAATGGTGACCTCGAACAATGAACCTTCAACCGTCATGCAACTGTCGTGGCGCCATCAACCCGCAACCAAAGTCATCAGACTCACTTGACGCAACAATTCACACACGCTCGCCATAACGCTTGGCGTAACTAAAAAAGCTCTTCGCTCGCCAAACAAAGATGGGTACGGCACATTAGACACAACAGCTGCACACAGCTACCACTCACTCAACAAACCAGTTCATCACCACTCAACAACAACGCATATCGTTCGTCAACTCACTGGAGGGTGAGTCTGTAGTGATATCTTAATAAGCCAGATAAAAACTACGGGAATGAGCAATTGCTTTTGTCCTGTAGTTATGTTACCAGGCTTCAGATACAAAGGTCCCGGGTTCTGTTCCGAGCACATCGCACCCCCCACAACTTTTTTTACATTATCCGCTTTTAACTATTACACATTGATATAATTTTAACAATGCTTTGGCGCAGCATAGTCAAAACATAGCTCTTGGGCCAGAAAAATCCAAACAATCCAATTCTGATACAATTTCGAAACCGAAAATTTCAACTAAAGAAACAGACAGTTGAAATGTATTAAAAGTTTAGATATTTAAAGAATACGTCAATCCTGCATTTGCTGATAAATCTCTCCAAATTTCGGAAAATTCAAAACTTCATGGTTACTTGCCAGTCGGAGGCATGTACCAGTTTTTAAAAATTCTCATATGCACTATATACCAATGAGTAATTGGATACCTGTGATAAAAGAGATAATGCAATTTATTCATATTCAATTGTTGGTAGAGCTTAGAGCAGAGGAAATCACTGCCTTAACTCTCCTGAACATGCTTTCCACAAGTGTTTGGATGACGGACAGTGGCATTTTCTTCCCTCAGCATGGAGGATGTAGGCAACTTCTATCTCAAATTTTGGACTGTTGCCACATCTCTAAATTAGGCTATCCAACTCATCCCAGAGGTACGCTATGAAATTTTAATTTTAACTCTGGGTAGACCAGTCTTGTTGATCCACCTCATTGCCATTATACCACACCATGGTGGACCTCGCATCATTAGTATTGGTGTTGTCATCCTGGAAATAATAATGATCCAATCCTTAAAATTGCATCCAAAAATTTGGTCTCATTTATAAATATCTGCTGTTTGGAGAGCGATGTCATGTTAATTTGACTGTCATTCATGTTTTTATCTGAATGTCCAATTTTTGATCCTCATCGTTTACGTTTATTTGGTACATCATATTCAAACATTCATGACTTGGTGGATGAATATCCCCATCCAAATATTTTTACCTTCTTTACTGTTTTGTCTTTATCTCTTTAACCTTAAGTGTGGCGCAGCATAGCCAGACATTGCTCTTGTGCCACAAAATCCTAACTAGCCTCTAAAATTTACGATCGGCAGCATGACCATGGGTGACCTTGCAGCGTGAGTATTGGTGTTGTCACCCTGGAAGTAACAATGATCCAACCCTTAAAATTGATTCCAAAAATTATGAGTGGCAGCATGACCATGTGACCAAACAAATGCACTTCCTTGTGCATTGTATTTATCGAAGAAACAATCTCAGATGCTGATTGGAAATGTGGGCCGATGAGTTGGTTTGACGCTGTTTTTCCGAATTTCTTTGGAACAGCTCTCACAGATCTTTCTCTTAATTTCGTGGGTATGCGGGGTCGAAGTACAATCACTACTCACCTTCCATTTCCTAATCACAAAGGCCTCTGTCGATTTTGGAATGTTTTACTCTCTAGATATGTTCCTTTAGAACTGGTCATTTCTGTGATATCCGACAATTGCAGTTTTTTTTTAACGTCTGACAGCTCTGAAATTTGTGGCATCTTACAGGCAATTATTGCCAATGCTGTTTCCTACATGGTATTTAAGTGCAGAAAAAGTGACCACAGATATCCTCATTAGTATGGATGCCCTAATGCTTATTGATTGATAACATATTTTGGAAATGCAATAATTTAGTACTGTAGCACTCTCTTTTTCCCCACTACACTATGATTTACTCATTACACGCCGCCCTCTGGTGAGTGCTTAGAGAGACAGTCAGTTAAGCCTCTGTTATCGTTATGTGTTGAAGTGTGTTTTGTCCACTCTCTGTTTGTGTTTGTGTGTAACGTAACCTTATATGTTTTAATAATAAATTAATGTTACACAAGAAGGCTTATCTTAATTAGGACCCACCAACCACCGGTCACAATACTTTAATGGTAATAGTAATACTTTAATGGAATTAGTTCAGAATATTTATATCCCTGAAGCTTTGAACAGACTGATAAAATAACATATTTCTTCTAAAATGTTAATTCAGTTTTTCTCAGATTGAGGCTTAGAATAATCAAGTGATTTCCTAAGATGCTTTATAAAAAGTATCTCTAACAACTCACAAGTGCACTGAGGTCCCATAGATTGGGGACGGCTATTCTAATTGATTTAGCAAATTTTTCTTTCCCACATTTATCGATTTTAATTTAAAAAATCAATATTTGTAATAAAAAATATAAAGTCTCGAAATTTTAAATAATTATTTCTGAAAAAAATAATTTTTTAATAGTTCCATGAGAATAATATATATTTAAAACCTTGTTAATTCAATAGACATAAAATGTGAATGAAATGAAGTGTATTATTTAAAGTTTTAAGTCTTTTTTTGTTTCAAAATAAGTCATTTAAAAATGTTATCAGTAATTATGAAACTTAAAATGTAAACAAACAATTTTTACTTTACATATTTTATTCCATGCTTTAATTTTAATAATAATGATACTAGATTTAAAATTTTCTTCTATTATGAGGCATTTGAAATTAGTAATAATAAATCAAAAGAAAAATTTTATAGTTATTACAGCACATTTCCGAGTATCTGGTGGGGGAAGGAAAAGCCGGAGTTCTTTGGAACCATAAGACCAAATAATACCATAAGACAAAGTTTTTATACCAGGACTCACTGTTACAATTCATATTTTCTCACTTCTTATTGAGTCCTCAAATCACGTAGATTGTGAACGTAAAAGTGGCCAGATGAAACATAGCAGTTGTTGGAAACATGTCGGATTTATATAAACAGCTCTGTACTGGTAGTTTATATACTGCACTGTAAGAATTTATTAGAGTAAAGCAAGTAAAATTATATAAAGTGCTCACACTTTAACAGGAATCATGTTCTCTTCACTGTAGTACACTTAAAAAAAAACACTAATCATATCCAATTTACGAATATTCTATTGAGCTGTGTAGTTATAATCAGGAACAGTAGTAACTACTGAGGTCCGTTACACATTAATGAAATAATGAACAATGAGCAGAACGCCGCTCTTTTCCTGACACAATTTGCATTTTGCACATGGCATGTAGGAGGATAGCAGTAGACGCCCGCTTTCCATGCCTTAGCAATGTTGCCAATGTAATGCCTAGCTTTTTCAAATAATTACGATAAGTCACATCACTGCTCTTCAGACACGCCTCGAAGGCAAAGGGATAAAAAAAAACTAAATGATTGAGCCACTGCTCCAGTTGGAACATAGGCGGAAATTATTTGAGTTAAGGGCCATCACCGACCCTTAGGACCCTTCACTAAAGAAGTACATCCCATCATCGATGGTAAGAGAGACAGACCACCTTTTCGCGTACCCTAAAGGGTGGCGAGTACCAACCACCTTGCCAAACGCTTCTCATCCTCCTTCGGAGATTCCTCTGCAGGAAATTAATTACGATAAAGAAATCTTGACCGGATACCCAGAAAAACACTATAAATTGAAACTGGATGGTCGCGAACCGGATACACGGGAGTGTATTGTATAGTTTAAAAAATTGTGTTCAAAGAAATAATCCAGTACAGAAAGAATAAATGTTTATTTCAATTCATAAATACATTGTATCAAGTGAAAAAACAGACAATAATATCAGCTTCAAAAGAAAAGAAGCACTATAAAAATGAATATAAACAAAATAGCTTCTCACAAGAAGCTCCACATAAAGAGATTTTCACAACCATTGTAATCTATTTACAAATCCAGTATGAGGAGTTCTAATTTACAGAACAGTATCAATTTTCATTTGGAAGCGAAGGTAATTTCAGCTTAAATGTGCTTTTTTTTATCAATTTATTAATTTTACGTATTTATACTAAAATTGTATTCATTGCATTTTAAATCTTTCATCTCCCTCCTTACCCTACCCTCGATCCTAGCCATTTACATGTCGAAACACTGAAAAAAGATTTTTATATTATATTTATCATGCTTGAAGGGGAATTATTTTGAGATAATAATTTTCTGTTTACAACAGACTTTGTTTAATCAATCATTGCAAAATGAGTATATTTAAGACAAATAAAATCATTACTAAAAATCAGTTAAATTTTTTTTGACAAAGAAAAGTAAATTTCGAATAGTCTTTACATTGCAACGTATTTTCGAATGGATTAATGTTATATTGCCATTTAGCTTTTTCTAAAAAAATTGTGATATTCTAAAAAAAATAATAATTTATTCATATGAATATGTTTTCAGATTTTGCTATCAATAAGTCTTCTTCAAATTCGTTGAACGTCATGCTATTTCTTATTTAATTATATGATTCACACATTCCTTGATATCAATATATCTTTTTTTTTTTGTAAATTTGAATGCTAAATAATATTTAATTTCTTTAATATAATTTGCTAATACTCATTCATTTTCTCTTATATGCTTTCTTTCTGCTCCTAGATTTGTGGTTAAATTCTTCTGAAGATTGTTTTGTACTTACAAGAAAATTTCCGAACAGTCAGGATCTGTTTAAAACAGATATACTTTAAAGCTGAGCTATAACTTCAAATGGGATTAAAAATATCACTAGACTGTAATGGGAACTCAATCATTCTGGAACTCAAAAGGTTGAGATGGCTTTCTTGGAATGAAAGTCCAATGTCTTTAGTGTATCTGATAAGTAACATTTGCAATTTGGATTTTACAGATATACAATTACTTTTTGTCCTTTCTGATTTCAGTAAGTACGACTTCTTCGCCTTCTTGACATTATTGTTGTTCCCCTTCTGTCACTAGGTGGTATAAAATCCGGCGAAGTTAAATTGGAAATCCTCGGATCGAAAATAGGATAGGACACCTTCCGGGGATTTTGGACCGGTGAGTCCGAATGTTTGAGAGCGGCATCTATCACATCCCTTGTGTTAATCGGTCTTTCTTCTTCATTGCCATAGTCATCCAGAGTTCTGCCAGAATTATGATACCTCTTTTCCCTTGAAACAGTATCACGTGGTGACGTTGGTGAACTAATAAAAGGTTCTCTCTTTTCAGATCTCGGAGGACCGTACCTGGAGGATTCATCTGGATTTACCGATGCTTCATCTTTATAACGTCTGTCATCTTCCAAATATGTATCGTCTCTGTATCGGCGACCGTCTTCTGATGTTCTTTCAACAGCAGGTCTTAGTGGTCGGTCATCGATAGTATCTGGTCTGGATCTAAAAGGTCTGTCATCGGATATCGGTCGTCGAGGTGGAATATCATCATCGTATCGTCGATCTTTCGGTGGTGGTAAAGGACGCCTTCCTTCTGGACGTCTGGATATCCTGTCTTCATCTATGACATCCCGAGGATAAGATTCCTTACGAAGACCGGTATCTGCGTCACTTCTCCTTCTCGGCTCATCATATTCTGGTAAATATCGCCTCGAAGATCTGTCATCGTCATCAGTGGGTCGATCATATATGTCAGGATTTCGGGGTTTTTCTGTGTCGTAGTCACCTCTAGGTCTGCTTCTACGATATTCATCATCATCAGGTCTCGTACGCCTGGTATAATCTTCTTCAGTTCGATAATCTCGCCTTGAATCTCCAGAAGGTTTTCTATCTGCGTCATCGTAATATCTCGTCCTTGGATTTTGACGTCTATACTCTTCTTCTTCCGCAGAATAAGATCTTCGTTCTATGCCTACATCATCTAATTTTTTGTCGTCAGGTAATCTTGTACGATATTGATCTCTGTTGACATCTTTTCTGGTGCTATCAGTATCACGAACTGACGAGGGGGAAATATATCTTGACTCTTCTATCCGACGTTCATCATCGTCATAATATTTTGGCCTGTCTCTACTGTTTAAATACCGATCATCATCTCTTGCCCGTTCGTCAATCATGCTAGATCCTGACTTGTATGTGTCGTCCTTGGATCGGGATATTGGTACAGTTGACCGAGAAGTATAGGCTTCATCTCTTGTTCTTGTAGGAGATATTCTATCCCGATCATCATATTTAGAGGGTCTTCGATATTCATCATCATCTCGATAAATATGTCGATCATCTGTTTTAGACTCATCAATGTATGAAGTTCTTGGCCTATCTCGAACAGGTATATCATAATCAGTAGGCCGACGCGTATCTTCTGGTTTCCCACCCTTTCTATCCGATGGAATATCAACCCTGCTACTTAAGATTGGTTCTCTGGCATCTCTGTCCCTTGATCGAACATACCGATCTTCATCATCCCTTGGTATGTATCTGTCTCTCCTGTCATCGTATACGTACCTATCATCATCATCATCCCGATATCTATCACCTCTTGGACGGTAACGATCCTCATATCGGTATCGATCATCCTTTGACGAGTATTTATCATCATAATCGTATCGATCTCTTCGTCGATTTCTATCTTCATCTTGGTAAGGTCTGTCATTTTTGTATTTTTCATCATCCCTATATGGATTATCTCTGTAACGATACCTATCATCACGGTCTTTGTATCGGTCATCATAATCTCTGTATCTGTCATCTCTATCTCTGTACCGGTCTTCGCGGTCTCTGTCATCTCCTCTGCGCCTGTCACTGTCTCTGGGTGGATATCTGTCGTCTAGTCTTGGTCTTTCATCTGGATAAACTCTTGTATCTCCTTTGGAGTACCGATCGTCGGTATCTCTCCCTCGATCACTTTTATCATATCGACTTGCTGAGCCTCTATCATCGTAATCGTCATCGTCGTCATATCTGCGCCGCCCTGGCTGGGATCTCCTTGGAGGCGGCTCTCGATCGAAATCGGGATCTCGATATGACGGTTTGGAACTTTGGATCTCATCTTTCCTGTCTGAATCTCTGGTAATTGGCCTTCCTATGAAAATATGGAAGGGATGTTTTTGAAAAAAATACAAAATGTAAGAATGCCTTAAATAAATTTTAAAAGTATCATTTTATAAGAAGAATAAAAAAAATAGGAAAATTTTTCAAAGAACTGGCGGAAATATTTGTGATTAAAATTGGAATTTTATGCCACTGACAAAAAGTTAGTCTAAAACTGAAAAAATGTACATTTTTTTTTTTTTCAAATTAAATAGCGTTGAAATGGAATTTAAGGAACAAAAAAAAAATAGATTAATAATAAAAAAATATCTGGTAAATGGAGGACTTGCGAGAATTAGTGGGAGAAACTCCCCACCAGTGTCAATTCGTATTAATTTATAATTCATTAGCTGGGTTCATATTAATGTAGTCTTAATTTAAACCTTATGACTGGCTCAGTATGGCCACGAATGGCTCTTGTGCCAATAAATCTTACCTCTCTACCTACCTACCCCACCAGTATATTTTTTATCTTTTTAAAGGCTATTGGATTTTATCATTTTATATAGTTCATCAACAATGGGTTTGTTTTGCTTAACTGAACTTTACGTTTTGATTGCTGCTGTTTTACCGATTTCATTCTTTTTAACTACCTTAAATATTTTAATTTATTTATTGGTACCATTTCAAACCATAAGATTGGTGCAGTATAGCCTACTTTTGGCTCTTGTGCCATTAAAATTAAGTTAATTAACCAACCACGAGGAGGGGGGAGGGATCTAAGTTGTGTGATTAGGAAGTCTGTTTGATTGAATACAAATGTGTAGTGTGGCCGATGATGGTCTTTTTGAACACATTAGAAAATTTTCTGCTTAGCAATGCTTTTTTTGTGTGCTTATCTGTGTTTTTTCTCCCTCATTTTCTATATACTCGTTACTTTCCTGGCTATATGAGACATTATTTTGAATGTAAAAGGCGTAAAAGGATTTTACAGATTGATCCATACATTGAGTATTAACTTTAAGAAAAAAAGAACTAAATTTCAAAGTAGGTCAAATCAACTCCGATGCCACATTACATAAATAAGAGGCATACGATTTACTTTTTTGTTTTGTTTATTGACTTTCAATGAAACTGCAAACACGAATTTAAAAAAAGTTTTTCAAATGGCTACATTAATAACTGTTTAGTTTGACATGGGAGAACTTTTTGCTATTTCTTCTTACCACATGTGCTCTGTAATTATGAGAATAAGAGCTTTATGTCATCAGTTCGATAATGCTCGAGTGAAAACCCTGGCTTTTTATAAAAAATTTTTTATAATTCCCTTTGTAGCGTAAATCTGTACCATCTGCACTTCCGTTATTCTTATATTCTTCTCGGCGTTTTTCTCTCAAAAGGGTTAATATACTCGATCTTGCTAATGAAAGTAGAAACATTTCCTCTGTTTCTGAGGGGAAAAAATAATTGGGTAATTATATTAATGCAATGAAAATCTCATTGAGGAAATAGTGAATTGAAAATTAATGAAGAAAGTATTTCAACAGTTCTTATTTTAAAATAGGAAGAAATGTTTAAATAATGACCTCAAAAACATTTTGAGATACTGTAATTAGAATAACAGATGTAGGAATTTTAATCCCAATTCTGAAAATTTTACAAAATAGCTAACCATTATTTTCTCCTTTGGAGTCAATAAATGATATTAAAAGTCCAAAACAAACAATCTAAATTGATGATTTCCGTTTTTCCGACTGTCGTACATCAATATTTTTCAATAACAGCCTGGGATGAAGAACGAAAAGGTATTATGAAAAAAATGCAAGCAAAAAAAAAAAAAAAACCATTCATAAGACTGCTCGATTAACTTGCCACATTTGATTTTTTTAGCAATGACACGCAAAACGCCATAACTCAATTAAATGGTACCAGGAGGATCTATCTAGAATTTTTAAATGTGCTGTACTTTGTTGGTGACATTAATTTATAAATATAAGGGGGAAATTTTCAATAAAATTTCTTATTTTATTGATTAATTAATCAATTTCAAAACAAACAACTAGGTCCCAAAAATATATTGCTTTGTATAATGCTTTGGAAAATTCTGGATGATAAGAGCGCCGAAAATCGAAAAAGTTTAGAAATTTCTGTAAGGACTTAGAACAATGTAATAGAGTTTTAAAGAGAAAAAGATTAAAAAAAAAAAAACATTTACTGTCGTCTTTGGGGGCCGTAGGAAGAGGATCTGACTGGGCGGGAGCATAAGTCTGTGTGGGTTTAATGTCTGAAAGACTCTCTTCGTGGGCGCGGTTCTCTTTGTTTGACGTGGAAATCTTTCGAGGGTGCAAGTCACTCTCCTCCCCTCCGCTCAGAATGGATGCTTTCCGATCATGAACAGAAGTTGCCACAGAGGACGCAATGGATTCTGCAAAAGAGAGAAAAAAATTGTGCATTGTTGAATGTCACATGATTACATGCAACCAAGTCAAGTGATTACATCAAGTCTACCTTCTTTTTTTCTGAATGCATGACTAGTTTGTGAAGTTTTGTGATTTAATTATAAGGCCATTCCTACGTCATGACCATTCGGCAGACGAGCGACGTGCTCCCCCTTCGACCGCCTCTTGCGGTTTTCTGGGTTTCTTTGATGCCTACCCTTTTTACCGGAAAATTTGTCGGTAATTTGTCGACAAGTTTATACATGCGTCAGTCATCCCCCCACACTCGGGGAATCTTCGGCTGGCAGATTCGAACTCGCGATGTAACGGACACGAATTCAACGCTTTACCAACCAGACTATCCCGGTCTACAATCGGACCTAAAACAGGCTACGATGTTTCAGAATAGAGATTTAAAATTAGATTTTTCATGAGCTGTCTGTCTACTTATTGCAAACTGTTTACAAATTAAGGTTGATTACTAAATTACTATTGTTATTTTTATATAATTACTAGCTGGTACCTGGCGTGTTGCTAAGGCTTATTCTATTTCACAAACAACTTTTCATTTTTATGTATTAGATTAGCGAATTCTTTTAGAATTGCGATGCTTGGTGTTCTTTCAGAGTGGTAATGGAAGAAACTATTTATTGTATTTCGTAATTCGTTTAATACTCGTTTCGAACTCTTAAATTTAATTTTAAAATTGTGGTTAAAATATTTTCTTTGAAAACTGATTAAACATAGAAAATATATTTATACCATAAAATCTGACATATGGTGGAATTTGAGTGGAGCAGCATAGCCAGATTTGGCTTTTGTGCCAAAAAACCTAAATAACCTAACCTTAATATGGTGGAAAAGAAGATTTTTTGAAAACTAAGATGATGCAAAATTATTTGTATTATAATATTTTTCGAAATTACTGCAAAAAACGATAAAATTTTATTAAATATTTATTTAAAATTTTAAAACTATTGGATTGCTTCCCTTAAAACTTTCTTGCATAATCTCAAATAAAACTATTACCTCAGAGAAAGACTTACGTTGCATTTACAAACAATAGCTATGAAATATTAACGTCTAACTTGGATTTAACATCTTTACTGAATCTGCTGTCTCCTTGGCGAATTATTTGGTGGTTTATCCATGCTTAATAGATACAGTAACTAGATCTGAAAATATTTCTGATACTTTGGATGATTGCATTATGCCTATAACCTTCACGTAACAGCAAGTAAAAAGTAGTGGAAGTTTTATTGGAATCGGATGAGCTGTACGACAGCGCATAAGAAAAATACAGACGAACATTCGTTTTTATTTATATAGATAAACGTTAATACAAATTTAAAAGTAAATTGTTATTTCTCAATCTTCAGAAATTTCCTATCAGTTAACTAATTTATTTTCGAAACTGAATTACTAAAAGTATATCCGAATATAATTTTTTTTAAAGTGAAAATACCTTATAAGAAAGTGTTTCGATATATTCGCATTCAAAATATATCCTACCTCGTCTTGTCGAATTCTGCGGCAGCCTTGCGGCGAAATCTCCCTTGGCCAAATCTGCAGAAGAGTCGATCCTTCTTCTGGGTACAGACGGAGGAGTAACTGAAGTCTTCGAGATAGCGTTGAGGGAGCTCTCGAGAGCCCCGTCTACCTCCGTTCGATTATTGGGGCTGGAAGTTGTCGGGGGCTTAGGGGTGGTGTAGGAGTAGTTGACGAGGGCTCGTCGCTGAGTGTCTGAGATCTGAACAATAGTCAGCCCAAAATAACACTGAAAAGGAAATAAATGAAATTAAGAAAAACAAAATTCATTGTTGTTTTATAAGGTCACAGAAATTTAAAAGGTGATCAGCTTGTAATTTTTTTTTCAAGTGTCAATACTTAAAAAACTTTGTCTTTTTTTATTTAACCTTTCATGATTTTAAACCGGAATAACTTTTTAATACCATCGAAATGCTTTTTACCGTTTGATTGGAGCAGCATGGCCAGATATGGCTTGTGCGTCAAAAAAACCCAACCAATTATAGAAATTAAAAAAAGAATGGGCAACAGTTCTCAGCTCAATATAAATTACTTTTTAAAATAAATTGGTTTGGAAAATTCAGACTAATTTTTAAAATCTCTTCTTATAAAAAAAGTCGAAATGAAAAAATTTTCATTTCTTTAATGATTGGAACATTTCATATGTATAGTTATTTTTGTGTTAAATTTATTAATAACCTTAATACTAAATACTAATAAATATAATTAAATGTTTTATAATAAATTAACTATACTTTTTGAGATAGAGCGTATCTAAATTATACTGGTGGAAAAAAAATCCCTACTCCATTAAAGACTTGTGTTAGATAAATACGATTTTGATAGGCATGTTTACCAATCTGAAAGATAACATCGAGTCAAATTCCGGGTATAAGTGAGGCTCTAGTAGCGTCACTCAGAATTTACATTTTATATTTGCTTTAAATGCGTGCTCTGAAGTTCATGAATGTTATTTATCTTTGGAATTTTGCAAATTGAGTTGATGTTAGCCAAGAATGTCTTTAAGAAGACGAAGTCACTATCAACTGCTTGCCAAGTTTGAATAAGGTCGTGTAATGGGGCTACAAGAAGGATTTTCTTTCCGAAATATGGCCAAAAGAGTTGGCCAAAACGTATCAACTGTGAATAATTGTTGGGAGCAGTGGTCAAGGGATGGGACTGCCTCAAGACGACTGGGTTCCAGGTGGCCACGTGGCACAACTGCAAGGGCAGAACTGCCGTATTCGGCGAAAGGCTGTGGTGCATCCTACTGCGTCTCTGGCAGAAATTCGAGCTGCAGTTGGTACCACAGTGACACAACAAACTGTTAGAAATAGGTTACTTCAAGGACAGCTCCGTGTCAAGAGCCCTATGACGAGCATTCCACTGACACCAAGTCATTGTCATTTGCGGCTCCAGTAGTGTTAAGACAGAACTCACTGGAGGTCGGAATTGGGATCTGTTGTGTTTTCTAATGCAAGCAAGTTCCGCTTTGGTGTCAGTGATGACCATGTGTTGGACAGAACGCTTGCAACTAAACTGTCTACGGTCTAAACATACTGGACCTACACCTAGAATCATTGTCTGGGGTTTTAGTTTAGTTATATTAACGTCCCATTGTAACGTAACACTAGGGCAATTTTGGGACGGTCCTCGTCATTTTGCACCACGGTCTGATGACGAGAACGACGTCTCAGCTGGCACCCCTCTCCACGCCACACCACACCTGCGGGAGGACGTTTGGCCTGACAGATGTAACGTGCAAGAGAACCCCTTACAAGACGGTTCTTCGGTGGAATCAAGTCTCGAGCCTGAAACCCTCCGGATCATGAGCTGAGAATCAATTGTGTTAATCAGAGATTGTGTTAAAAATAATGATAGAGAACTTGCGGTCAAAGAATGTCAAACAAAAAAATAAAACCACTTTTGTTTTCTTTTGTTTCTATTTTTAATTCTTAAATAAGATATTGGAGATTTTATTATGTTTTTGCTATTAATTCAATGGTTATTTAAAATTCATTAGAATAGACTGTTTTTTAATTTAACGCCTAAGCGCTATGCTCAATTGAATGTCCTAACGTAAACCATATAATTTTTACACATTGCGAACAAGAGATCGTGAACAAAAACTAGTAGTAATTAATTTCATCTCATACTACATAAAAATTAAAATAATCCTTGGCATTAAGTTGCGAATTTGTGTAAGTTTCAGTGAAAAAGCACATTCTGCATCAACGTCAAGCATCTAGACTTCTATATAACATTATAAAGAAGGAAGACCAATGAATTTTGATATAGGACGAATTAACTATGCATATATTCCAACTAACTGACTGTCCATTCCTTTCAAAAAGCCCTCCTTTCAGTATTTCAATTGACCCAGACACCTTTCTTCAATCATTTGAAGACTCCGCACAGGCCACTTTAAAGACATGAAAATAGCAATACTAGATCCAGAATATACTAGATCTTACTCCACTTGCAAACATTGCCCTTCATCACAATGACGCCCAGAATACATCTTTAACTGCCCTGCCATTGCTCTTTGGACTCTTCGGCCCTCTTTCGAGAGAAGATGTTCTTGTAAAGTTTTCTGACTCTAAAGCTCGCCGAGCTCGTCCAAAAGACTTATGGGCACATTTGAATGCTTTATTATCCACAGAAAACGACAACAACAACCGACTGTCCGTTCCGACTAACTTTTCATCTGTTCTTCTTTATATCTTTAAATTCCACGGTCAAATTGATTGTCATTTAATTGAAACACACACGCAAAATGCGAGTTATATTTGCTTAATTTTTATGGATGAAGGAATTATATGAATTTTATTGTATTGCTTGTATTTTAATGGTATTCAACAAAAAACATGAACTAACGTTATGCTTTATTTTGAAATAGTAAATGCGGTGTTAAATCTACGAAAGGATATATTACTATCAGGTAAGTCAAAAAAATTAGCTATATGAAAAAAATTACCAAAATAAGATTGTTAGTTTTAGTCAATATTAATTAGTGTAAATGTGAGCGAATTAATTAAGAACAAAATTGTAAAAAATGCTTTTTCTTTCATCCGTTAGAATTGATAATTCAAATTCTTATTTTCATCTATGTAACAGGCACTTTGAAATGCCGATTTTCAAGGATCTATTCAGGATAAAAATCATATATTTTGGTTCAATGTAGAGTGCATGATCAAATTTGAAATATTTTTAAAAATGTCTTAAAATATAAGCTTCGTGCAGTTCGTCATGGGTTATTTTATAAGAAAAAGATTTTAGACGTAAAATATCACAAGGGGAGGGATACTGAAGTTCCAATTCCTAAAAAAGGCTCAGATACAGAGATACCAAACAGCATTTATTTGCTACAAAAATCTCTTAATATTATGTTGCAAAATGAGGAGTAAAAATTTACTTTTATCACACATGGTAAAAAGATTATATAAGAACCTGGTTACCTGGTTAAAGTCTTGGATAATTTTTATTACAAAATAACCCAAAAAATGTACACACAGTAAACAAGGTACATTTACAATGCCCCAAAAAGTAGAATGGTCTAATAGATGGCAATTCCTTAGATGACACAATACTGAAAAAAGCATTGTGAAACGTATTAATACATTTTCGAGTTAACGCAGTATTATATTGAGGTGTATAAAACAACTACCTACTTGAGTTGAGACCGCATCTCAACCGAACTGACACTGAACTACTGAGGAAAGCACTACGTCTATAAATCAATATACATAACAGAATAATTATTTCGAAATGAAGTTCAAAAATATCAGCGTGACGCAACGAAACACTTTTCTTCACAGAGGTTTATTAATACCTTTTATACGAGAATGATTCCAAATAATGATGAATGCGTTTGGCGCAGCATAAACTGGAATGGCTTTTGTGCCCCAAAACTCCACTAAATAATGATGAATTAGTTACTGTGATAGCTGTGGTAAGCATTACTGACTACTTCGTCATGCACTAAAGCACACGGAAAAATCTGAATGACCAGACTGTCGTTACAACAATGTCGGGAAATAAGGCTGAACCCTAAGGCCCATCATCGGCCACGTTACTACCTCACCCATAGGAGATATGTCCCATCATCATTAAAGAGTAGGTGACCTCACATCCTTTTTGCGTCCACCAGAGTGACCAGAACAACCACCATTCTGGAAGTGTCACACCCAATGTCTGAGGATTCCTGGAGTCAATAAAAGGAATGATAGCAGTTGCAGAGTTTTGGTTAACTAATTTAAGAAATTTCTGGACAGAATTCAGACAAACATAATCTTCAAACTAAATGTTCAAGAATTTAATCCTATTAATGGCTTACTTAGTTTTTGAACAAAGGATATAAAAATAATGGGTGCTTTTTATTATTAAAACGATCGTCATAATTATTAGAAAATTCCATACAGGTGCGAGACTTTTAGAGTTAGTTATTCATCCTTTATAGTATATCTTTATTTGGCAGCATTAAAAATTTTTGGAAATTACTAATAAGTTGCTGCAAATACTGTATCAAAGAAAACCCACTTATATGATAACATGACAAACGCAATCAGCATATCATTTGTTATCTACTAAAATAATGTATGAACCAAGGCGCGATGCATTTCTTTTATGTTGTTCTTTATGCCACTTGTCATAGACTAGTCAGCTAAGGAATTCGGGGATTTTAAGCCGAGTTTTAGCGTCTCATCCTTCAGTAACTCCATCTACGGCCAAGATTACGTCTTACCTAGTCATGCCTCCCAACCCTTTTCACGGGGAGAGGGTTGATACATATCATTCCCATATTGCAATTTAGACCTGAATTAGAGAACGTTCATTTCTGATCTATTGCTCCCAGTATCGATACTGCTTCGTTCAGTGGTGGCGGGGTGGTCGACTGTATGCAAGAAAAAGTACTCCCAGTGGTATTGTCTCAACTTGGAAGACTATATCTGGCTCTTGCGCCATGAAACCCCAACATATCTATCTGCCTCGACTAGGAAGACTTTCTGAGTACGATAGATTTGCACGTGCATCAACCACCTTGCATACGGAGAGTCTTTGGATACTGTGTTAGAATTCACAACCCAAAGAATTCGAATCCAACGTCCTACCAAACAGATTAGCACGGCTTATTTCTTTTTTACTTAATCACGTATGAAGTATACATTGAAAATGCATTGGAATTCTCAGAAAATTAGAGTATTTTAATCAAGATTAATTATTGCATTTTGATGGATTTTCAAGAAGGGATTTCTGCCTGTTTACTTGTTTGTCTGAAAAGCACCAACATTAAAAATTGCAGTCAATTAGATGAAATGAATTGAAATGCGGTTTTTAACATCAAAACTATGAAATTTTGGGCGAAATCCTTCTAATAGAAGTTTTAACAACCTGTCAGTCTGTGTACATATTGGAAAGGTAAATAACAAAATACATTGATCTAGGTTGATGAAATTAAATACGTAGTCTTGATAAAAACTTGTTGAAATATATCAGATTTGGATCCAATTGATAAAATGAAAAGATCATCAAATGCATATTTAGGTATCTTTATTGTGCTACGAAGTAGTCAATAAATGAGTCATGGTAAAGGGATGTACTTTTTTTTTTTACCAACAAATTTCATAAATAAAGTAGGTCTGCTAACATTTGAGTCCCATTAACATAAATCTACTCAATTCTGAAAAAGTTCATTTTGGTAATTAGACGTTAGTAAAATACAAAATCTACTTCTAATTAAAATAAAAAATAATAATAAAAGAAAGTGCAATTAAAATAATAATAATAATACTAAAAGGAGAGTGTAAAAGAAATGTTTTAATTTTAAAAAACTGAGTTTCAAGCATTTGCATTATTTTAAAAATAATTGCTTTTTTACGAGAAATTTCCTTATAATTATTTTATAGAAAAATTAATTAATTCAGCTTAGCACGAGTTGTATTATTATTACTCCACAATTTCTCAGAAATGCATTATTCCTTAATTATATTTCGCGAAAGAGATATCGTGTGGGACTATATTTTCGTTTCAAAATTCAAGGTCTAATCGCTTAGCAGATTCAAAATGCCTGCAATTTCTGCATTTGTGGTTTTCCTATTTTGTGCGTGTCCCTTTTACAAAATTAGGGATGCGTCTTTCCCTATGTAGAATCATTTTTCTGATTTTTTTTGCTCATGATTCGCTTTTCAATGACTGAAGCAGATAATTTAAATTGCAAACATTACATCCATTTCGTTTTTCATCTATACTAATAATAAAGACGGATCATTTGTTCTACAAGATTCATTCTACAAGACACACAGTCTCACTTACAGCTACTAAATTTCGTGATTGTATTATCTTGGACGAAGGGAATGTTAACCACTGAGTCATATTTTTGAAATTCTTAATAAAAAAGAAAATTAAGCTGAATTTAAGAGTTTTTTTTTTTGTGACAAATTCAATGAATATAATCGAAAAAAAAAAAAAAAATACACACTTCAAAATTTAGAAAATTAATTTTTTAAAAATTTAGTTATCGTACGAACTTTTAATGAATTTTGGCAATTTTAAATTTTTTTTTCTTATTTCCAATAATTTATCTATACTTATAATAAAGCTCAATGTGTGTGTGTTAGCGCTCTACAGGCCAGACCGTTGGACCTACAGCTACCAAATTTGGTACATGTATACCTTGTAGGTCGAGAATGTGCACCTAGGAGCCCTTTTTTCGAATTTTTAATTAGAATTTGAATTAAGTAAAATTTAAGCGACATTTCGACGTTTTCACACTATAACTTCCGAAAATATCGTTGCACAAACATGATTTTTATATCAATTTAAAGATTAAAAAATTAGCTTTCTAACCGTATCAGTTTTTTAATTTATAATGTAAGCTTTTATTTTTAACGAATTTTTAAAGAAATATTTTAACCATGTTTTTATCACGTGACTGGATAAAATAAAAGAATACCGGAAGTTCGAATAAAAAAAAACTATCATCGCAAATCAAATCTAAAGAAATACAACTTTCAGCACGGGACTGGATAAAATAACATAAATATAAAAAGTGATATTTTCTAAAAAAATAAATGCAAAGCAAAGGATTCTATGATCGTTTGCGATATCTAAATAATTAATTAAATAAATCTTCTTTACGGTAAACCTGATCAAATTTAGACAGGATATGCATGGGAATCCCGACTTAATGGCATACCAGCGGGTGAATGAGCTCCGCTCGGAGAAAACAGGTATCGAAGCTAACTCGAAGATTTAAATTTTCAATTGTGATTTATCAAAACAATACATGCCATAAGAAAATTTGTGAAACCATTGGTGAAAAGATAACCGGTTAAAGTGCACCATTGTAAACTATTCTAAACAAAGTTAGAGTTTGGAAAGGGAACTATTCTATACAAAGGTAAAGTAAAGGTAAAGATTGAAGTGTGTTGAAGTTCTTTATTTTTGACAAATTTATTTAGAAAAATCAAACATATATACATACATAAGAAACATATTATAAACCTATAACAGCATAAACATAAAACTTTATTAGTTCGCCATATTGGTTATAGATGGCAGCACGTTACCGCTTGAAAATTTAAGTAGCCATTATGGCGAACTAATAAAGTTTGAAAATATCCTATCAGTAACTCCGAACTGCTTGACCGTAGCGCTTCAAAACCGGCGCCAATCAATTCCTCGTGGCCAAAAACCCCAGACCCCCAAGTTTACCGGAGTTTATTAATTCTGGGGCGATTTTCGACTTGGCAACCATTCCTCGTATTATAGTATTAGATTTCTATTATCGTTTGCAATAGCTGTATCATCAATATTATTTTTTCACTATAAAATGTGATAATTTCTAAAAAAATAGATGCAAAGCTAAGGTTTCTATAAAATCTGCAATAGTACGTCAAAGGGAAAAAATTAGGTTTTATCATCGTGTTGCCATCATTTTGACAGAAGTTCAAATTAAAAAAAAAACTATCATCGCAAATTAAAAGTTAAGAAAGGCAACTTTTAGCACGTGACTGGATAAAATAAAATAAATATAAAATGTGATATTTTCTTTAAAAAATGTAAGGCAACGGACTCTATGATCGTATTTAAATCATTAATTGAATAAATTATCTTTATTTATACAGGATTGAATTTATACAGGATATGCATTCAAATTCCTTTCCAATGGCCAATTTGTAAAATATTATTAATAGGCATATATATTGTTTAATACTATTAATTTGATCTAAATGAAGTAAATAATTACATTTTATGTAGTTTGAGTCAAACAATGCATTTATGAATAATGAGTTTTAGATTTCTTCATGCTTTGCTCTGTGAGCCATATTTTACAAAATATTTTTATTAATATTTGAAATAAGAGTTGCTACCTCAATCAGTCTTCTAAATCAATCATTAGAACTGACTGATTTATTAAATAAAAGAATATTAGGAAAACGCGTTCTTTTAGAACTTTCAGTCCATCATCTTAAAGAAAATATTAATTTCAGGCCAATCAATGCCCTGAGTTACTTCAAGGCTAATGAATATGTGATTTAATTGAAAATTTTAGAACTCATTACTCATGGCGAACCAGCTGGTCGCCAAAGGCGGCTAGTACTTATAATAAAGCTCAATGTGTGTGTTGGCGCTCTTCAGGCCAGACCGTTGGACCTACAGCTACCAAATTTGGTATATGTATACCTTGGAGGTTGGGAATGTGTACCTCGGAGCCCTTTTTTCGAATCTTTAATTCGAATTAGAATGAATTAAAATTTAAGCAAAATTTCGCCATTTTCCGCTAAAACTTCCGAAAATATTATAGCAAAAACATGATTTTTACATCAATTTGAAGATTAAAAAATTAGCTTTCTTAATGGTATCAGTGTTTTAATGCATAACTTAAGCTTCTATTTTTAACGGATTTTTAAAGAAATATTTTAACCATGTTTTTTTTAGCACGTGGTTGCATAAAATAAAACAATGACAGAAGTTCAAATTAAAAAAAAACCCAACTATCATCCCGAAATAAACCTAAAGAAATGCACTTTTAGCACGTGACTGGATAAAATAAAATAAATATAAAATGTGATATTTTTAAAAAAAGTAAATGCAAGGCAAAGGTTTCTATCATCGTTTGCAATATCTGTATCATTAATTCAATAATTTTTTTCTCTTTTCCGCTATCTTTAAGAAAGCATATTTAATATTTTGGCAACATCACCGAAAAAAACCTTTTTGATATTTTGGAAGGAATAACTGATAATTAAAATTGACTGATTTATAAAATTAAAGAATATTATTAGGAAAACGTGTTCTTTTAGAACTTTCCGTCCATCATCTTAAAGAAAATATTCATTTCAGGCCAATTAATGCCCAGAATTGTTTCAAGGCTAATGAATATGTGATTTAATTGAAATTTTAGAACCCATTAATTATGGCGAACCAGCTGGTCGCCAAAGGCGCCTAGTCAAATATAAATTACAATTACAGCATACAAGTATAGTGATATGCTAAAAATAGCTATATATTATTTAAATTACAAATAAATCAGATGTATAAATAAAAATTAACGCTTAAGTGATAATTAATATTTGTATATGAAACTCTAAGCTTATCACACCCAATTTTACTTTGATGAATTTCTTTTCGATTATTAAATTAAGCTTTTATTTTTTTTACCCTCCTTCCTGTCAGGTCTTTCTGGCGCACTTGGATAGTCGCCGACCTTTAAACTTTTTCGCCCAGGTTCGATTCTGCGAGTTAAGTTATGTTTTCATCGGACTCTTTTAATTTAAATATTCTCGTAATTGATTTTATCACACTTATTCTCATTTTAAAAATTTGCTTTTATTACATCGTTATTTTAATTCAATTTTATTATTTTTTCCCTTTCTGAATTCTTACTATATATTGATTCCTTCTATCACAACTATAATATTAATAGTCATATATGAATTACACTTGTGGCATACAAGTACAGTGATATGCTAAAAAAAGCTATATATTAT
>JAPMOQ010059770.1:4997027-5021866 GCA_026543055.1 Argiope trifasciata
TTTACCCTCCTTCCTGTCAGGTCTTTCTGGCGTACTTGGATAATCGCCGACATTTAAACTTTTTCGACCAGGTTCGATCCTGCAAGTTAAGTTATGTTTTCATCGGACTCTTTTAATTTAAATATTCTCGTAATTTATTTATCACACTTATTCTCATTTTAAAAATATGCTTTTATTACATCGTCATTTTAATTCAATTTTATTATTTTTTCCCTTTCTGAATTCTTACTATATATTGATTCCTTCTATCACAACTATAATATTAATAGTCATATATGAATTACAATTGTGGCATACAAGTACAGTGATATGCTAAAAAAAGCTATATATTATTTAAATTACAAATAAATCAGATGTATAAATAAAAATTAACGCTTAAGTGATAATTAATGTTTGTATATGAAACTCTAAGCTTATCACACCCAATTTTACTTTGATGAATTTCACTTTTCGATTATTAAATTAAGCTTTTATTTTATTTACCCTCCTTCCTGTCAGGTCTTTCTGGCGCACTTGGATAGTCGCCGACATTTAAACTTTTTTCGCCCAGGTTCGATCTTGCGAGTTAAGTTATGTTTTCATCGGACTCTTGTAATTTAAAAATTCTCGCAGGTAATATAATTGTCCTTATTCTAAATTCTTTTTCATTATTTTATCAAATTCTTAATCTCGTGATTTTCTAGCGCTGTTAAAAGTTAAGAAAGGATGACTTTGGCTGCGTAGTTGGCAAGATGAATAAAAAAGAAATACGTCACTACAGCGAAACTTATAAGACAGACGGACCGCAACCAATATTTTTTTCTAATAGCACTATGCTGGTATGGGACTTAAAATTTTTAAAGGCTCTTGTATAACTAGCTAGATATTAACTAGCGACTAATCATAATTAAAAGAAAATTATAATTTTTTAAGTAGTATAATTACTTTACTTAATAAGTAAGTAATTACTTAATAAGTAGTATAATTAGTAGTATATTTACTTACTTTAAGTATAATTACTTTAAGCATATTTCCATTGGAGTTGATAAAAAGTCAGTTATTCACAATAATTTGGCGTACCATTTGGTGCTACTTTATTTGCCGTTGGATTCCGCGAACTTTGAGAAAAGGAAAAAAATCTGTCTTTGACAGGAAAGTAATAATAGGTGTCTGCAAGTTGTTTCGGGTTCAAATGTAAAAGGCGATATGAAGCTAAAAAAGGGGTTGGCAGATTTTACCAGAGTATCGGCAACTTCTAGTTTATTTTTAAGGTGCTGAGGTCTTAAAGTGCCGTAGGTGCGGTGAGCTAATAAAAAGGTCTGCAATGCTTATTGCAGCTTAATAAATGGGGAATATGTACTTTCCTATACAACTACAAACTTAATAGTAATAGCAATATACAAACATAATAATAGTAGCCACAAATATAATAATATCAGATGATGTATTTAGTACCAAACACTTCGAAATATGTGTAAAAATATATTCATATAAAGTTAGTTCTCATAATTATAGTTAGTAGAAGACTTAGTTTCCATACTGTTTGCCAATCTTGAATGTATGGGCATATAATTACTAAGTGCCAATCCTGCTCTGAATTCTAAGTTGTCGTGTGTGAGACGGGAATGATATTATGTTTTAATTGTATTCATCTTTGAAAATGTAGATTCACACATATGTGTTGAGCTAAAGATAAATGTTAAATGATATGGAGCTTTTTTTTTAAGTAATAATTTTTTACTTCTTCTATTAGGTTCCAAAACTTATTCTTAAGTCCAGAACTACCTGCTTTTAAAACTATGTCCTTTTGAAGAAGAAAAATTTCGTTTTCTTCAAGAGATAAAAGAGAATATATAATTCATATTATATCGTCAATGCTACATAAATCTGCTTCCATTAGTATGCACATCTTAGGAAAGATGGTCATCCCAAAATATCTTAGTGGTCAATCACGGGCAACATAACGCCGATTACCGAGATGAAACCTTAGTATGTTTGTCCAATTTTAAAAATAAAATATGATTAAAGGACGAATAAATAAAGCTCCACGCATTGTACTTCTTATATTAACTGCAACAATGGCTTTTGATATGAATAGATATTAGAAGCCCCCCATACGTAAGGAAATGGTCAGTTTAATACTGATAACTAAAGTACAAACTAAAGTTACTTCGCATAAAAGAATTACAAGCGATTATATAAACCTTAACATTTTGCAAAAAAAGAATTTTACTTGCCAATGTCAGTTCACTAACTTGAAAGTTTTTCTCCGAAAAAAAAAAATCAAATACAATTTGTGGAGTAACAAAATAATCAAATACAAATAGATTAATAGACTGTGGAGCGACAAAATAATTAGAATATTTTCGTATCGTTTTTTGCATTGATATATATCTAACGAAATAATTGTATCTTTATATAAATAAATGTGTAAAGCAAGTTATTTTTGTTGATATTTAAAGACAATCTGAAAAAAATCGATGCAAATTAATATTATAGATAAATTTTATAAATATAGCAGTAAAGTAATTTAAAAATAAACATACAATATTATTAAAAGGTCGCAAAGATAGATTGAAGTATTTATTTATTTATTTGTTGGTTTATTTATCAGAAAATAAACAAGCAAACTAAACATTGATTATAAATTAATCGTACTTAAAAAATAATTAAAATTGCTTTGCCCAAATTTTTTAATGACATTCAGCTTAAGCGTAGTAAAACTCTCATGCTGTTTTTCATAGTTCAAAGCTAATTTCGCAAATTCAAGGCCAAACAGCTTTCTTTTTTTTAATTCCTCTTCGTTCCTTCGGGCCCTTTTTTGTGGTTTTTCCTTCGAGTGTCTTCGCGTGTAAAATGAAACTTGTTTCTTTGCGTGAATGGAGCATTTTAAACCTGCCTGACCTTCAATTGACGTCAGAGGAAATATATCAGTTTAGCTTCGTGATTTCGGTAGTAAATAAACGAAACCACCTGTTTGGGTCGGTGGGGTTAAGAAAAGTGGACGGTTGAGTGGAAGCTTGGAGAAAAACATTTCTGTTCACCGGCTTCTTTTCAAAAATATATCGTGGTAACATCTCTGAAATATATGAAGAGCTGGTTTGGAAAATTCGAGCGTGATTTTATCTCGAATGATTGGGCATGAAGTTGCATTTCCTGAGCTGAATATGGTGTGTGAGATACTAAAAAAATTAAATACGTAAACCAAACTTTCTATAAATGATTAAGAGAATTTTATCATTGATTTTCTCATATATTTTCGTATTAGAATGTAAATTTTCTCAGAACGACGAAATCATTTTTGCCACTTTATTATTATTAAATTTACAAATAATTTGTTGAAATAAAATTCCATTTTAAAAGAGAAATTGAGTTTTTCACTTTCAGTGGCTGTTTTTAAATACCGCTTTTTTAATAGAAACAAATATTCGAAGGGAAGTTAAATGGCGATAAATATTCAGAGTAATAGAGCTTTTTCTTTCTGTGACGGTTTTCAAATACCGTTTTTTTAGTGGAAACAAATATTCAAAGGAAAGTTAAATAGCGTTAAATAATCAGAAGAATAGAGTTTTCTCTTCCAGTGACGGTTTTTAATCACCAATGTTTTTTTTTCGAAGGGAAGTTAAATGGCGGTAAATTTTCAGAGAAATGGAGCTTTCTTTTTCAGTGAAGATTTTTAAATACTGCTTTTTTTAATGGAAGTAAATATTCGAAGGAAAGTTAAATTACAGTAGAAATATTCAGAGAAAAGATAATACAGTGGCAATTTAGAATTCAAAGCTCTAGCTACTCAATTTTATCAGGTTTCTTAAAGTGATTTTTTTTCAGGTAATCGCAATATTTTTTTAAGAGATTCATTTGCAATTATTGTTCCAATAATGTATACAAGGAATAAAAATTAATGTATATAAATTTTTTTCGGTTTAGCTCGTCCTGCCATGACGTTACTATGGTCCACATCCAGGAACTCTTTTCTATTACACAAATTTGCCATTTTGGTTTCGTATTTTTGTCGGTCAATCGATCAATGGATTAAGTTAAGAAAAAAAGTTAAAAGTACAATATTTGGTATTGGAAAGAAGTGTTTTTTTATGAAAATTAACAGAACAACAGTTAGCTTCAAATTATGCTTCTTGAATTCGTGGTAAGAACACTAGAAAGGTCATTGATTTGGAAGCACAGCTTTAAGAATAACTGTATGACAAAATAGTAATGTCTCACAATATACATACACACATATATATGTACATAATGTAATAATTCTTGAGTTAGAATAAAATATAATTAAATGTTTCAAAAAAGAGGATTTCTGTTATGAGGATAGTTGTCAGTGATATTTCATGGTAAAATAACGAATCACAAATTCATAACAAAGCAGAATTTGCAAGAATTTTTTTTTTGTTATTGTTTTATTTTTTTTTTAAAGATTAGCTGGTAACCGGGGCGTTGCTGCCGCCGAAAAAAATATTAAGTGCAATCAATCAATAATTTGGCAATATTTTATCGAAATAGGATGAACGGTAAGAAAGTATATAAAATAGGAACAAACAAATATTCATTTTTATATATTAGATTTGTATATTCTTTTAGAATTGTAAAACTTGGTGTTCTTTCAGAATGGTAATGAAGGAAACTATTTATCGTATCTCGTGATTCGTTTAATATTCGTTCAGAATTCTCAAATTTAATTTTTGAAAATGTGATTAAAATATATATATTTTTTAATTTATTAAACATAGAAAATATATTTATCCCATAAAATTGTTAATAAAGTGGAAAAGACAATTTTTGAAAATTAAGGTGGGTCAAAATTATTTGTAATACAATATTTTAGGTAGTTATTGCTTATACAGTTTTATATTGATATCATAGATTTTATATTCAAATGCCTTTAATATTCTGCTTTCTTTTCCATTAATGGTGCAGAACCAGATATGGATATAACCAGATATGGTTCTTGCGCCATAAAACCCAATCAAACAATATTTTTGGTAGTTATTGCGAAAAACACTAAAATTTAATTAAAATTTAAGAGTCCTAGTTTTTGTCTCCCCCTAACCTTCTCGCATAATCTGTAATAAAGTTGTTACCCCTGAGTACGACTTGCATGACATTTGCATACTATAGTTACAACGTATTAACTTTTAACTTGGATTTAGCATTTCTACAGAATCTATTGTCTGCTCGGCGAGTTACTTGGTGATTAATCCTTGGTGAATAGATGCGGTTTATCCGAATTTATTTTTATTTTAGATAATTGTACTATCTATATAACCATACCGTGGATGTAAGCAATAAGCTGGCCAAGTTTCGTCACAATCGGATGGACGGTTTAGGAAGGCAGACATACAGACAAACATTCATTTTTATTTTTAAAAGATAAGGAAAAGTGTCTCGCTTCCAAGTTAGGGAAAAGCAAAGACATTACCATCACGTACCTTATTTTCATTCCTCTAAAACTTTTATGTAACATTAAAGAAAAAGAAAAACTCCAGGCTCTTCAAAAGCGCATGACAACTTTAGAATTGCTTTAATATAACCAGACCGAAAGGAACCAGGAATATTTTTTATTAAAAAGAAACTAAAAGTACCCAATGCGGAAATTAAAAGTCAATAAAAGTAGAAGTACTTTGAGATGGAATGGTTATGAATTCGAATTGTTGCATGGTGAAAAAAAGTCTTTATAGATTTCTGCCTTCGTAGCGATAAATTTACATTTATTTTGAAAAGTTTTTATAGGAATAATGTAAGTTTTTTTTAAATATTTCATTGTTTTATTCCATGATATTTCAGTGAACAATTTTCTTATAACTGCTCAAACTGTTTAAGATTCATTAAGAAATAAAATCATGTAAATTTTATAAGAATTCAAAAAATTTCTCATAAAATTTTTTTACATTGCATTCTTAATTTTGTCAAATGAAACGTAATATATTAAATTTGCTGTCATAGTTTTATTTTAAAACAACATTTTTATATTGTCAAAAAATTGTTTCGTTTCATTCGTTACATTTGTTTATTTGTCAGAATAGAAAGTAAGAATTTTACTATATGTTCTAGGCTCATTTGTTAATAATTATTAACATAGACTCGATTCACTAAAAATTATTAAATACAAGGAATGTAAATCTATAAAATGTATTTTCTTTAAAATTTATATAAAAGCCTGTGTCAGGCATCATGCTATGTAAAATAAATTAGTAATCAATTATCAATTTATATAGTTATATTTTTGTGAATATAATGTTTAGTGAAAATATATTCTGAAATACTTTACAATTTTAAAAAGCACAAGATTTATTTGAATTTTAATATTTTTCAATTATTAATAATTTCACATTAAAATCATATAGTGATATTCTTTTTATTGATATGTATTATTTTTAAATTGCGATTACAATTCTTTTAAATATTAATTGATGACAAATTCATAATTACAATATTTTTTTAATATCAGTTTTTGGTGTTCATTTAAGATATTTCTATTGATAAGATACATAAAAACAAGATGCCCCATTGATATTTTTTTGAGAATGAATATTAAATTCTTAATTATATCATGGGTTTGGAGTGTCAATTTATATTTAAGTTTTGTAGCATCATTCTTAAATTACGACAATGATAAGTATTCGATGCTGAATATGAATTAAACAGATAAACAAGTTATGTTATTATGATGTGAAAGAAACAACTCAATTTCTTAGTAAAACAATATATTTCTGATATTCGATATTCTGAATACTGGACTACACAGTAAATCGAGTTAAATTGTGTAATTTTATTCTATTACGTACTTTAATACTTATTAGATTTTTTTGTTGAAATAGAACAAATATATTTTAATGATTAATTATAGTTTTAATATCTAAAATTAAATATTCCTCCCAAATTTTCCCTATTTGTACATATATATTCCATATTGAGTGCTTTTCCGTTGACAGTAATGCTTCATCGCTTCCCATATTTAATTTTAAATTGATATTCTTTTAAGTTAAAGGCTCATCGAATATTGCATTGAAAAAAATAATAGTTTTTTATGCGTTGATAAATCAAAATATGTTTATTATGGAAAAACCTTCTATGCTTCTCTGTACCAGAAACCCTTGTGTCTCTTAGAACTGTTTATGTCAACTATTTAAGGCCATGAATCTCAGTTATAAAACTATAATTGCTAAATTCAGAACATCTAAATTTATTAACACATTTTAATCGAGCCAATATAAATATTAAATAAAATACCAATTATTATTAATAGAATTGAGCTATAGTAACTAAACTTGTGTGAACGTGTCTTTTTTTTCAGTTAGATAGCTAGGGGTTTTTGACGTTAGGGCCAGATTTGGCCATGGTGCGCCAATAGTATGGTACAAGTTGTCAAATAGCAAATTTTTAAAATAACAAAAGTTTACTACAGTAAACAAGGTTAAAAGTGTAAAAGGACTTAATATTTAAATAAGATAATAAAATCCAATCTTCAGAAATGTAAAAATATTAGAATGAGGTTTTTCTCCCACCATGTCAATGAAGCTAGGAGATGATACATTAAAAAAGAATATTCCGTAGTGATTGAAAACAGGGCATTCTGATAAAATGTGAATGACCGTAAATTCAACATGGCATGTTGTACATTTGAGACACATTTCACCAAAAAAAGTGTGGTGATTTTTTTTCAATCCTAATGTGTTACAAATAATGCATTGCTTATATTGATCTTTTGATAGATGCATATAGGTAGCAAGACAGTAGCAACTACTGCATAACAGAGTCGAAAATTTAGAAGCAATTTTTATTTTTCAATCAATGACTCTTTCTTTAATTTAGCCATACAGGAAAATATTGTCTAACATTTGAAAATAATTATTTTTTTGATTAGTGACTCTTCCTCTATTTGAGTCTCAGATAATAAATTCAAACATGTTTGTATCAGATCATTATTTTAGAGTTATAATATTATGCACAGCAATAGGCAATTTCTGCGAATGTATTATTATTCAATAACTTTATGATTCTAACACATTATTTAGGTTTGTTTTGTTTATCTTCAAATTTTCTCGGACAATTCCCGCATACTTTGAGACATTAAGTCACAATAAAAGAATTTTTTCTATTCAACAATATTTTTTAATGCACATTTAAAAATAATTTCTAGCAGTTTTAGATGGTGTAAAAAGGGTTGATGTGCAATAATAGGCTCGGATATTCTTGAGATAAGACGTTTAAAATTGTGATTTTATTATTTTCTTTCTAAATAAAATTTTGAAGATCTCTTTTATAATGAGACACCAACTACCCAAGAAGAAACAACTTACTACATTTGGTAGTTCAGTAGAATGTTTTGAACAATCTTTTCATCACGTATACTGCATCATTCAGTTTAAAATTAGAATTCTAATATATAAATTTTAATATATTAAAATAACAGTAAAAATGTACTCTACATTTCATTCACTAATTCAAAATCTGGTATAGATGATTTATCATAGCCTATCAAAAATGTTCATATTCAAATAATAGCTTTAATTCATAATTAACTATTTTATATTCCTGATCATTTTCGTTAATACACTTAAGCTCCTTTGAGCTATATATTGACGCATAAAAAAATCAAATGCATTAGGATTTTAATATTTTATACTTAAATATAGTATCCTGCCGAAACAAGTTTTCAAGTGTTCCAAAATTAATTTGCTTTTTATTGATGAATGCATTAAATTTGAAACTTTTGTGGGACATTCTTATTTTAAACTGAAAATTGGTTTTCAGATTTTAATTCTTGGAACATTCGTCTTCATTTCACCTTCAATTGACCTCCATAGAATTTTGAAGATATAAGTGTTAGTGTAAGTTAAGTGTAAGTGTTAGTAGATGAAGATATAAGTGTTAATGCAACGAAAGTTATTTTATCAGATAATGTAGATAAAATTTCATAAAATATAGTATTAGTTTTTAGATCTTTGGGAATTTTGTTGATTTTCAACTACCCTTTATGTAGCAAAACAGTAAAAAGTCTTGAAATTCTTTACTAAAATTTTCTGTCGTTTCGATGTTAACGGAAAGGGGAAAAAATAGTAATTATCTTGTATTTTCAGATTTTGTTTCTAACCATGTCATAGTGCTCTTATAAAACTGATCTTTCAAATTGATCTATCTAAACATTCAGAGCAGTGCTTTTGTCAGTTTTAAAACTGATACAATAGCTTTCTTCGGACAGTAACTCAAGCAAACACTTCCACTTTTATATACTCTTAAAGACATTTTAAGTTGCACTTACAGTAAATAGCAGATTGAGTGGATTGATTCATTTAAAGTCAAATTTCTCAATAAAAAAATAGCAAGATAAAAGTTAACAAGGCAGTGAATTTTTTAAAAATTCATCCCACACTTTAATAGCCTAAAAATCTATAAACTGAATGAACAACATTGTCGTCAAAGTCTTCAATATAAAGCAGGGTTTATACGAGGCCAACTATTGCGCGCAATTGAAGATCACCCCCATTTCAAAAAAACAACGTGGCCGTAATTGCACAATGAGAAATAGTTGCCTCGATGAGAAAACCATTGTCCCGTTGGGGTCATGTGATGTTCTTGAGGTAGGTGTGGCCTTCTATTGCGTCCATAGTTGACCTCGTGTGAACCCCTTTTTGCAATAAAATGTTGTATAACATGAAACAAGACTTTGCTTTCCCGCTTTTGAATTTCCGAAGCGGCAACAAAGTTATTTGTTTTGAATCTGTGCAGCATTCGACTTTACGTATGTTTATGCTGCTTTTGGTTATAGCACATTTGTGACACTACTCTGCCAAGACTACATCATGTCATTTATGATGAATCTTCAATTTATATAGATTTTAAAATAAATTCTGGTTTTACCATTTAATTGGCGCAGTGTAGCCAAGCCTGGCTGTTGAACCACTAAATTCCAATCAACCAACTGCCAAGACTACACCGGATTTATAGATGTCCATGCAAATAATCGAAACTAATCTGCTGTCTAGACAAGTATGTGAAGGAAAAAACGTCCTCAGACATGTAATCCGAAAATGATTACAAAAATGAACGAAACATACGAAGTATGTTTTATCATGCATCTGAGAGACATTTGTTTATTTATTTTACTAAATTTTTCACATAAAATACTTCCTTCCTGGTGTGGTACAGAAGTGTGGAGAGGTTGAAAGAACTAACGCTATTTCAGAAACGTAATGGCAAAGACAACAAGACAATTTAAGCGAAGACTCTCTTAACAAACTGCTTAGCTCTGGATTGAAGAAATTTAGCGTCTTACTAGAACAATAATTGAGAGCCTGTGGCTAAAAGTCTTCTTCTCTCTGATGCCTGGAAATATGGCAAAGTTGTATCGTGAAAACTAGATTTATCAAATCAAGTTCCTCCTGGCCTGTTCATAAATTCAAACAGATGCATTATTTGAATAAAAAGAATTGCTAATTCTTTTCTATATATTTGTTTAATACAAAAATACATCTCTATATCTAATGTTTAAATTCATTTAATAAAACATATGGAAACACTGTATTTTATTTAACATTTTTAATGATATTTATTCAATTAAATAAATGTCACACGCATAAATGATGTAAAATATAAATTAATTTAGCAATAAATTTTACAATTACTTATAAGATTGATGTAAACAATAGATTTGTATCTTAATATTTTACAGCATTTATACGTGACCAGTCAATAATTTTGACTTCGACCCATATTTTCTTATTACAATCTATCAATAAAATATTTAAATCATTCACTCTAGATTCACCAAACGATGATCTTATATACTTTAAAAGTAAATTGTCGCCGAATGGTAAGAAATTTATTGCCGAAATTCTTAGCGTTGTCGAAATAATAATATAAAATTGATAATTATGATATAAAATATAAATATAAAAATAGTTTTTCAATTATTTATATGACAGATCTAAATAATAATATATGTTCATCTTAATTTACAGCATTTATATTTGGCTTGTCCATTAAATTTTCAAAACAATCTATCAATAAAATATTTTAATAATTCTATCTAGATTCATCTAATGATGATCTTATCTAATTTTTTATCCTTTTTAACTTCTAAATTTTAATCATTGTCGAAAGATAACATAAAATGATAATGATGGTATAAAAATAAATCAATTTAGCAATAGTTTTACAATTATTTATATGATATATGTAAATAGTAGACATTTATCTGAATAAAATACAATATATATATATATTTGACAAGTCCATAAATAATTTTGACTTTAGCAATATTTTCTTAACAATCAATAAAATATTTTAATAATTCAATCTAGATTCACCTAATGACGATCTCATATAATTGCTTACCTCTTTTTTAATGCCGAAATTTTTATCAATGTCGAGTTACAAGCTATAATCATATTTTTTTATTTTTCACATATTTAATTCTAATTAAATGGGTTAAGTTTAAAATTAAAACGAATTAGTATAATCTAAATATGTTTACAACATTTAATAACTGTACTTGCGGCCAGTCAATGAATAATTTTGACTTTATCAACATTTTTTAAACAGTTTATCAATTAAATATTTAAATCATTCATTCACGATTTACCTAACGGTGAACTTGTATAATTCTTTCCCTTTTCTACCGCTCATTTCTTAACATTATCGCCTTACAAGCCCTACACATAGTTTTATTTTTTATATATTTGTCATTATAATTAAATAAGTTTAAAATTTAAATGAATCTGTATAGTAAATTTTAAGAAGATTGGCACCATAGAGATAAACACAAATACTTTTTAAACAATCTATCCATTATAACCCGATTCTTACAATTAGATAGAAAAGAAAGGGTAAATAATCATAGTAATAACATGATTTCTACCTTCCACATTCACCTTACTTACAGTTCCGCATTGTCCTCGTCACGTGAACACGGTCAAAGGTAACGAGAAACGCCTCAAAATAACATTGGCGAGTTTTTTTACTGAAGAGGGACTGGGGACACTAAAACTGAATCAACCCTTCCACCGTCCTTTCTTTTCCTCGAAAATTTCTGTTTTCCACCCCATCACACCAAACAAAAATAAAAGCACAAACAAGTAAAATTTTACAAAGCGTTTTGAACTTTTAAAAGTTTTAGAATGCACAAGAGTGCTCGAAGTGCGTTGCAGCCGCCTGTAGAAGTTTCACTTGAACGATCTAAACGCGTTACGGGTGACGAAGCATTTGAAGATTAAGAATTGCATCAATGATCAACGCCTTCTCCGATAAATACAAAAACAATTCATTTGTACTGACCGGAGTACAGATGAATTCTGCATTCTGATCAATAGAGACCACTTGTTTGAATCGATGAACAATTCATCTGTACTGACTTAATGGTCAGTACAAAAACAATACATCGGTACTGATCGGAATACAGACGAATTCTGTATTCCGATAAGTACAGATGAACAATCCATCTGTACCGACTTATTAATCAGTACAAAAAGAATTCATCTGTCATCAATACAATTCGATTTGTGAAATCGCACATTCTCTAATTAAAGTAGAGCTTTTCTTCCCATCAAGTGTTTTCACCGCATTTTTGAGACATTCATTCATGTCAAGGCTAAACCGCTTCTAAAGATGTATGTTCAAAATGACAACACATCACTGTGTCAGGTCAAGTAGGCGTAAAAAGAATGCTTACCCATATGATCCAAAACATGGCTGCGAGGGTGAAGGAAGCGACCACGAAGCCTAGAACGAAGCAGCCAGCATAGCGGCAGCGTGTGGATGAAGTGCTCTTCAGAGAGCCCATTGCTCGTTCAACCACTCGACCGTTGGGTCTATTAGGAGGTCGCCGGAGGGTCAGCCGGTTTGGAGGAAAACGAAGCTTCTCATTTCACTGCGGTTTTTCAATCGTTTCTCTCACTTTCCAGAGTTGCTTAATGGGACAGATTAGCAATTGTAATTCTAATTAAGGATCTAAAAATGAAGTTTTGCGCATGATACTCAGAGCTGGTTTCGGAAACGAGTTGAAACATGATGTGCCAAGTCTGCATTTTGAGGGACGATTTGAAATTACACCTAAAGGATCGTGTCAGATATCACATTGCTGGATTTGGTTGTTATATAATGACAATACATGGGACGGCATGGTTACGTGATGAGCATGTCACTGAACTCGGAAATGCCACTGAACATGCTTCTGTTCGTTTACTTAATACTCGTATCTTTTGTATTTGTTGGTACCAAAGTTTTGTTTCGTTACATTATTTTAAAAGAACACTAGGGCTATTTTGGAATGGCCCTCTTAACTTTGAACTGTGATCAGATGACGAAAATGACGCCTGAGCTGGGCCCCTCCACTCCAAATTTCCACACCACACCAGCGGGAGTACGTTTGACTCCAAAGGATGTAACACGTGCTAGACTTCCTTGCATGATAGTTCTTCGATGGAATCGGGTCTCGAATCTGAAATTCGTTCGGTTCCGAAGCTGAGATCTTATCACTAAGCAACCGTCGCTCACAACGTTTTTTTTCGGGGAGGGGGACATTATGTCAAAACATTGTACATTTATAACAGGAAGTGATAAAAGTAATTCAAAATTAGATGGTTAAAATTTAGTATAGGGTTCATGATAAAATTTGTAGAATTCCATCAAATTTTGAAGAAAATGTATTCAAAGAATTATGTCTATCTAGCTGTTCGAATATAAGTTACCTACAAAATGAAAAGAGCCAGATGATAAATTTGCTACGCAGATTTATCATTTGAATAGAATTTGAATCACATCCATCATTTTTTGAGTTAAATGCAACAAAGAATTGGTTGTCCGTTAGTCTGTAATTTCATAAAAATATAAACACGATAGTCCAAAAACACACAAAATATATAAAATCATATATGTAATTTTGAGTCAGTTACAGTTCTGTGTCCCATTTTGGTTTCAATTTCTCATTAGCGTTGTTTCGACTTGCATTAATATCAAAATAAACGGAAGATGTAATGGAATTTTTTGTTTCTTATTAGAAAATTAATATTTTAAAGAACTTGATAGTATGCAATAACATGTTGAAATCAGTGATTAACTTCTTTCTTTCGTGTGCATGCACTGTTAGTTACGCATATAAATTTTGCATAATTTAATCATATTTATAAATTTTAAAGTGTGAAGGAATTATTAGTAATGGAAGAACTATTTAATTAAGCATAGGGATATTATAATTTTTAAAAGTGAGTTATAAAGTTTCAAAGATATCCATCATGTTTTCAAGCAGGATAAAAGTAAAAATATCCCAATGATTAACTTTTTTCCCTTTTGAAGAGACTCCGCAATTCATTAAGAAACCATTAATCCCCAGCTATTGTTGTCCCTAAATGTCAAATCCAGGTACATTTCAATCAGTGTTATCTTCAAATGGATTAATTAACGTGTCTTCCAGAACGGTTGGACACAAGTGATCCTCAACAGACACTCTTTTGATCGAATAGAAAACATTGAGGAAGAATTGCTGAACTGCTATGAGTAATATGGGAACGCAAGTTCACCAGTGAGAAATTAGAAACATACATCTGATGAAAATGAAATGCGATATTTTTCCCCCAGAGGTGAGGAAAGGAGAGAAGGACTTCATGTCGGATAAGTTGTTCCTGATTTTTTGAGAAACTCCATGTGATTCGGGCTTCTGTGTTAAGATCCACCCTATATAGATCGGTGGATTTATGGAGCGGACCTGCAGGAGCCATTTAGTGCTAACAGCCTGTTGGAGGGCTTTATTGGTGATTTATTCTCCGATGTGATCGAGGAATTCTATCATGCTTAAACTGTTATTTGATTTTTGTAAATTAAAATAATCTAGATGAGAGCAAATTGTTTTTGTTATATGAAGTTGTAATTTTGCATATATAAAGCTGTAAATAGTATTTTTTATCTCTCTCATTTGATCTGTCTTGGCCAAGATATTTCAATATTTATTATATAATTTGAAGGCTATTCGGATATTACTGCATATATAACCTTTATTTTCTATCTTTGGTTGAAGAATATTGTGAAGAAAAATTCGTTAAACTCGAAGGGACTCATTAGTCGGTTTATGTTGAACAATAACCTCATTTATCAACTCGAAGAAATGAATACACAGACGATAAGTACAAAGTCGAGTACATTGGCAATGCACAACAGAACTCACAGCAAACAGCAGCCCATAAGTACTAACAGCTAACAACAATCACAGCACTCAAGGCGGCCACACAGAATTCAGTAGGGAGGAGGGAATTTCCGTAGCTATTCATAGAAACGCCTGCTATTCTTCACTCTCTTCTTGGCTTAACTGTATTTCAGTTGCCCATACCGTATTGTACGACTGGTTATTAATTCCAAATTTGTACAAGGTTTCCATTCATTACTTTACAACTGGCTACTAATTCCATTTCGTAAAACTTTATACAAATTTCCCACTTACTACTGCATGACTAGCTAATGAACACAAGAATCAATGCTACTTCAATACTTGTCTCCAAGACTCGTCGTAGGTCTCAATTCTCAATCCATTAATCGCTTGAGCCCCAATAAACGCTTGTGCTTTGCTGGACTGATGCGATTAATTCTTAGCAGACCCGACTATACGATTGACTCTGATTTAGTCTACTGGTCTTTTATGTCTTGAGAAGCAGATGCAGAAGGCTCTAAGGGAATCAATAAAAAAAGTCTCCTATTGGTTCTATTCCCGAAGTTCCTGACGATTCTAGTATCATACGCTTTATCTCCAAATTTGCCAATTCCCAGGGATTATTGATCCAACATCCGATAAGATCCAATACATATGTCAGGAAAACTATCTTTCCTACGATATATTGTGCAATAACTTTATTTCCTTTTTTTTTCTAACACGTTCTGAAGAAGTTGATTACAGAGCAATTTTCAACTGCATGCGAACAGATAAAATCCTTTATTCTCATGGCATAACTTCCAAAGATACCTAAGATTCCATTTCCTGAATCGACAAGTGTCAATGATATCCATATATAAATCTATTAATGAAATTTCCGAGGAAAAGCGCGTTTTTTTCAATTAACCTTTGTGCAATGGATTCGTTTATCACTAACAACTCCCTCCGTATCATCTCCTGCTGTGGATAAATGAGCTGAACTTAAATTCTACATTGTTTTCTTGACAGCTTGAAGTCTGGAAATATATCTCATTCAAGTGACTCAATTTTTTTTTTTGACTCATAAGTCAAATATATGTAAAAATATCGTTTTTTACTTTAAAAAAAATCCTTTTTATATTTAGAAACTTTTATAACAACAGAAATTAATTTTCGTCCTCTTTATCCATGTTCCCGAATCGGTGCTTATTTTCCCTTTTGCTTCAATTGGCTCTTTTCATTCGCTCATTTTCTTTACTTTAAAAAGACAAAAGAAAAAAAAATATATATGTGGGAAGAATATAACACAACATAACGCCATCTTGTGCCTATAGGGCAGCGGTGGCCTGGTGGTAAGGTCTCGGCTTTGGAACCGGAGAGTTTTCAGGTTCGAGACTCGATTCCACCGAAGATCCGTCGTGTGAGGGGGTCTGGTGCACGTTCAATTTGTCAGGCCAACCGTCCTCCCGCTGGTGTGGTGTGGCGTGGTGTGGAGAGGGGGGTGCCAGTTCAGGTGTCGTCCTCGTCCTCTGACCATGGTTCAAAATGACGAGTTCCGTCCCAAAATAGCCCTCGTGTTGCTTTAAAACGGGACTTTAATATAACTAAACTAAACTAAACTTGTACCTATAACACTGTTATCTAACCAGTTAGATGAACCCAAGATGAAAGGGAGGGAAAGAAAGAAAAACGAATAAAAATGAATTGGTTCTGACTTTCTCATGTGCCATGAATAAATCAGTAAGCATTCGGCGATATATTGAATTGGGGATTCTATCTCCCCACAACTACTGTAAGGAGGGTTGGCAAGATGGAATTTGTATAGGAATATAGGGAATGGGCCATGTCCAATGAAGAAATAGAAAATTTCCAATGTGAAAATGTCGGTTTTGCACTGCGATGTATCGAATTAATTCTGAAAGACTTGAAAGGAATACCACAACTGTACACGTAGATCAGGACAGTAGGGATCATTAAATATAATTGCTCAAACATATCCTTGAAGAATTGAATCATTGCTTTTACTTCTCTTACGACTAGTTTAAATTCAAGAATTTTATTCGTGTCATTTGTGTGTGTGAGAGAGAAATTTATTCTAATGCCATCGTACAGAGAACACTCAACACCGCTTCATGCCTGTAAATGTACCTCTCTGTGTATTTAATCAGTGTAATGAGCATGAAGTGGAAGAGGAACGGATAGACGCTCCTGTTCAATCCATATATGTGACTACTGTTCGACGTCTGACATTTATTCATTGAAATATGGGTAAAAGGATTTTAATATTGGATAAAAGAAAGCCGAAACCAATGAGCTGTTTGAAATAATAATAGGAAGTGGCTTTGGCTTATAAAGCAAACTATCAGACATAAGCTGAAAACTTATGCGAATTTAAATAAACAGATTGAAGTCATTTAAATGGCAGCATGCATCTGATTTCTTTGCTGTTCATTTGTTGATAATTTTAGGGTTCACTCACAATTTCTTTACTGTTTAGAATAGAAGAAAAGCACGGCCTGAAATTTTTCCTTTTTATATTTTTTTATTTATCAAAAACTTTTGATTTTTTTTCTGGCCCGCATTGGAATTTGAAAAAAAAAAAAAAAAAATATACCTCTAAAATGTTTTGGTTTTCATCAGTCAGTAAATAATTTATTATTTTGGATTATTCTGAGTATTGCACGATAAAACCCCTTATTAGCAGTAACTAATTTAAAAAAAGAGATAAAATAAGCTTCGAAAATAATAAACAAAAATATTTCCAGCAACGACCAAAAAACTTCCTCGAGAATTTGAATGCAGACTATATATATTTTATAGTGATGTTGGTGGCATAGTCATTTCAACAGACACAAACACATAAAAAAAAGGAGGGACCAGATAAACATGACATTTATCTTTCAACAATCATATAACTCATATCATATAACTTTTACTTAACTTAACTTTCAACAATCATATAATCATAGCTATAACTTATTCAAAGAAGGAGAGAAGAGAGGATTCTAAAATAATATAGAGAATTATTTCCCGCAACTACTGAAAAATTTCTTCAAGAATTTGTAGCTACAGAATATACAATTTATAATGATTTTGATGGCATAGTTGTTTAAGCACGAAACGATGCAAATATATAAAAAGAGGAGATGGATAACCAGGTAAATGTAACATTTACGTTTCAACAGAGATAAACGGATCAACTGGATTGCTTTGGAGAATTCTATGAAGCCTTCTTATTTCATTCTTTGAAACTGACATGTTTTATATGCACACTCCATAAGGACTGAAACCAGTATAAAGGAATGCGCAGAATTTTTTAATGGACGTGCAACTGATTTTGAATGAATTTTCTATTCTTGTCTTGAAAGAATATCACTCAGAAAATTCACTTATCTATTTCACTTTTATTTTAAACTTTTTTTTTTCTGACTATAATTTCAACAAGAAAGTTGAGTTCAGACGAGGCCTTCGACAGTTGTTTAGTCCATTCCAGCTTCATTTATAATAAACATGGTACTATCCCTTTTACTCTATTAAAATTAACATTGAATTATATTTAGAAAAATCATTTTTAATCAAAAGAAGATTTTTACATCGTGGCAGGAAATAGTTGGTAGAAACATGAACTAACTCTAAATTGAAATATAATATAAAGATACTACTTCTAACTGTAAAAACATAATTTTTGGGTCTTTGTAAACAAAAGCATTTACGTGTAAATATTCATTATTTAGATAAAGACAAAAAAAACATTTATTGAAAAGTTGAAGAAATGAAGACAGCTTGAAAGATATATTAAGAACAAAACGTTTACCGTTGAAAAATAAAAATGCAATTTGCCCGGTTTGACTGCTTTGCATGTTTGGCGAAGAAATATTTAATATTCTACTACAGTTCGCAAATGATTCATCCTGCAATTTGGAATATCATCTATTGACGTAAACAGTAATTTTTACCCAAGAACGAGTAATTTATCTTCATAGCTACGCCACTTGTCATCTTTTTTAACTATAACTAATTTGATCTATTTCTGAATGTAAACATTATGTCTCTCCTATAAAAGACGCACCGAAATCAAAACAAACCCAAGTAAGCAAAATGCGTACAATGCCCGTTAAAAAAATTCAACCCATCTCGAGATCATGATTAAAATGAAACGTACAGCAAGTTTTTTTTTTTAATTTCAAAATAAAAATCCCCAAATTAAGCAGCTTCTAGTTCTAGAGATTTATAGTTCAATTCCTTTCTCTTTTTTTTTAATTCTCCACGTATTTACTCTTCGAATTTGACCCTACATTTCAAAATCTTCAAGGCAGGTTTTTTTAGCAGCTACTATCACGATGAATCATGGACAGTTCGAAACGCCACTGGTATAACAGATTCATAACATTTCGGAGTGCTTCTCATTGCTTTTCTTCTGTAGTCCACAAATGACACATGGCTGTCCCATTAATGTTCCATCTATTATTATTTGGCATATTATTGTTATGACATTTCAGTATTCTTCTCATTGATTTTCTTCTGCAGTCCACAAACATCGCAAGGCCTTTTCATTAATGTTCCATCTATTATTGTTTGACATATTATTATTATGACATTTCGGGGTACTTCTTATTACTTTTCTTCTGTTCTTCACAAATGACACATGCAGGCAGGTTCTGACACAGGTTACATCATGTTTCATCAATCATTATTCAGGGTAAGTATGAATCGAACTTATAAAGGATTTTATGTACAGTCAAAACATTCTTTGGGCAGAGAAGCCTCGATCTGGTGACTTGAATCTGGCACATTTTCACCTTCTTTTCATTCTCTTGTGATTTTTGTATGTTCTTTGATGTCTATTCATTTTACCGATAATCTGTGGAAAGCTTCCAATCACCGTCCCTAGGTGTGGGTGGTCTAACAATGGGTCAGTTGGCAGATTTATGACCAAATCCGTAAGGTCACGGGTCATCGAAATGTAGCTTAAGACTGCTATCTGGTTCTCATATTAGTTATATTAATGGCAGAGCACATAACAATAATATTCACAGTTAAACGAAAGAGGTCATAAACACTCAGGATCATAAAAACAAGATTTTGCCCCCCACAGAACTGCTAGAAGGTTTGATAAAAAGGATATGTTCTTGACGAAAAACGAAATTAGTGAATTATATTGATGAAAAAAATAGTGTATACAACAATAATTAATTACCATATTGCACTTTGCACTTATATGCATTCGGCACTTTTTTTTTCTAACCCTTTAAAACCAAAAGAACTGAAATTTTAATCGTAAAATGTATTAAATTTTCATTTATATAAGTCATTGCATTTTTAAATTATCGCCTTCACATACACTGATGGAAAAAAAATCCCAACACTAAGAAGGTGCTGTGCTAGATAAACGAAATTTGGTAGGCGTGTTTATACATCTGAAAGATGACGTCGATTCAAATTTCGAGCTACGCGCGTAAGTGTGACGCTAGTAGCGACACTATGAACATGCAAATGAGGTTGCTTTAAATAAGCGCTGTAAGGTTCGTAATCGTTATTTACAGTTGAGATTTGACGTAGTGGGTTAATGTTAGTCAAGGATGCCTCTGGGAAGATGAAGAAGCCATTATCAACAGCTCACTGAGTTTGAACGAGGTCGTGTTGTAGGGCTATGAGAAGGTGGGTTTTCTTTCCGCGATATTGCTGAGAGGGAAGACCATCGTATTCGGCGTATGGCTGTGGCTAATCGTACTGCGTCTGCAGCTGAAATTCGAGCTGCAGTTGGCACCACAGTGACACAAAGAACTGTTACAAATCGGTTACTTCAAGGACTGCTCCGAGCCAGACACCCTGTACAGTGCATTCCACTGACTCCAAACCACTGCCGTTTGCGACGTGAGTGATGTCAAGCTAGAGCTCATTGGAGGACGGAGTGGATATCTGTTGTATTTTCTGATGAAAGACGGTTCTGCCTTGGTCGCAGTGATAGCCGTTTGTTGGTTAGAAGGAGGCCAGGTGAACGCCTGCTAGTGACCTGTCAGCGGCCTAGACGCACAGAGCCTACTCCTGGAGTTATGGTTTGGGGAGCAATTTCGTATGACAGCAGGAGCACTCACGTGGTTATACCACGCACCCTGACTGCAAATTTGTACGTCAGTCTAGTAATACAACCTGTTGTGCTGCCATTCATGAACAGCATTCAAGGGGGTGTTTTCCAACAGGATAACGCTCGCCCTCATACCGTTGTTGTAACCCAATATGCTCTACAGAGTGTCTACATGTTGCCTTGGCCTGCTAGATCACCAGATCTTTCTACAATAGAGCACGTATGGGACATCATTGGACGACAACTCCAGCTTCATCCACAACCAGCATTAACCGTCCCTGCATTGACCGCCCAAGTGCAACAGGCATGGAACTCCATCCCACAAGCTGATATCCGACACCTGTACGACGCAACGCATGCACGTTTGCATGCTTGCATTCAAAATTCTGGCGGTTACACCGGTTACTAATGTACCAATATTTCACATTTGAAATGGCTCTTCTCGCCAATGGCTCTACCTGTGATCTTGAAACTTTAATCAATTAAATATGATGCCTAGACAAATGTATTCCTAAAATTTCATTACTGTACAATAATTTTTTTTTGGTGTTGGGATTTTTTTCCCATCAGTGTATATACAAAAATCAAACAGATATACTGCCTCTCCCTTGATGTATTGGGATCAAAATTTGATAATAATATACATTTGTGTTAGTTCTTTCCTTTTTGTAATCATCTAGTTTGCTTGTATTTCAGCCAGCTAGAAATATAGGAATTTAATGTAAAGTTTATACAGTAAACTATAGTATGTATACCAAATTCCAATCCTCTGGTTCAAAGCTTTTTAGTTATGGACACAGAAAGAGAGAAATAATTCTTTAAAATTATTTTCCTTACCCGGAGAGGTTTGAAACATAGAGATTCGTCAAAATATCGAGCTCAACTTTTTTGAGGATTACAATGATTTCTTCTTTTTTTTATAATACTTCGTATACAAGAAAGTAAAGATAAATTTTTAAATAACATGGAAAGTTGATCGTTTTGTTTATGGTTTTATTAAATAAATACATGAATCCGAAAACAATTGTTTTGAAGAAATGTATTTAATAACTCATCATGATGATTTTCATTTCTTTATTTATATAAAATAATAAAACTCACTTTCTGTCTCTCAGGGTAAGTAATAGATGTGTTTTATAAAATTGATCGCATTTTTAATAAACAGATTATTTGACTAACAGTATGGTAATTTCTGTATAAGACGTATTTTATAACAGGATGAATTTTGTTTTATTACAGATTAAATATTTAGTTTGGTTCTTTTTTTAAATTTAAATTATGTTTCTAACTTAATTGTAATTTCTCCCTTCTTTTATGTATTCATGTTCATTTCCATATACTATTTCTATTGAATAACTCAGTTTCAAAATGCTTTTTTTTTCAAACATTAGAGCATATTTATAACGAAATTTTTTTTCACAATTTGAATTTTTTAAAATTCATAGATGGACACATGTGAGACAGATTCATGTCTTGAGCCTGAGTGGCAAACAAATCTCCCGAGCATTCTACATAATCTCAAAGGTAAGAATTTAAATGGATTTTCTTTATCGAACATTTTTTCATTTCTTGTTGAAAAGAGCAAAAAGCATTCTTGCAAAAAGAAAAAAACAAACACACACACAAAAAAAAAACCACATTTCTGAGTTGTTTTAACAAAAATATGGAAAATAAACTAATTAGATTTTGAATTGGCGAATTTTGTCTGCTATGTATTAAGTGTTTACACGTATTTTAATCAGCGACATCTATTGGTAAAAAAGTGAAATATCGATATAAATGACAATGGTTTTGGGTTTTACCAATTTACTATTGCTATATTATTATTATTATGAAAATTTCCCATTTAGTATTATTGAGTTATTCAGGTTATAAAGACCTCGATCAAGGAACACTCCAAATTATTATTCCTCCATTATTTTCCTCCTGGAGGAAAAAAAAAAAAATTGAAGACAATCAATGGCAAGATTTATTGAAAGGAAATGGGAAAAAATTGTAGAAAATGATGGAAAATATCTTGATTCACACATATTATATCAATATTTCTTAATAAACATCTTTTTAAAGTGAACCAAAAATAATCAAAATTTACTCAAGCACCTAATATATGGAATTCCTTTAAAATGTCAAAATTAGTTCTTGAGTTATTCTTAATTCAAAATAATTCCTTGTAATCTTTTACAGAAATATTCATTCCTCAATATTTATGTAAATTCAATGTAAAATGTATTTATTTGAAGCACAAATTTCAGAAATGTAAAATGTCTAATCAGGCTCATATTAAATAATATTTTTCACCATTATATTCAGAAACGGAAAAATTATTACTTTATAAATGGTTACTTGTTTGACAGATTCGTTTCGTGGCGTGAATTAGATTGGCAAATGAATCATTTATCATTGGATAAATATTGCAAAAGAATGCATGTATAAATTCTGTTCATAAATGCCCACAAATATAATTCTATCAAGAATTTGAATTTGACTTTTTGACACCAATTCTGAATTAATGAATAAAAAACAAGTGTAGTCATTATTCAAGTCATTCATTAGTCAAGAAAAGTCATTATTGAATGAAGATACATATTCGTTGATTTAACCTTTCCAGTGAATGTTGCCAAATGCCTGGACATCAAAAAATTGGAGAGACTGATAATCAGCTTCAATATTGAAGATGATACATTTGTCATACCAGGTAACATAAGAAATCGCAACTGATGGAATTCAACTGAATTAAGTTGACAAATACGAGATTTGTTTTTAAAGAGGTCTAAAGAAACAATGCTTTTGTGAAACTACTTGGATATTGCCTATTAATTGTACATGATATTAAAATATATTTTGTTTCCAATGTTTTTAAGAGATATAATTTTGGTTTGTATAAATACTTGAAAATTAATGGTTTTTGAAAAAAATTAAAAATTTCATTAATAAAAGAAGTGCAATTATTTTGACTAGGAAAGTAACTATAGTTATTATTTATCACCATAAAACTTGAATTTAAAATTATTATTCAGTAAAAAAATTAAATCTTAACTATAAATAGAATATCACACGAACGAAAGATTATTTTAAGAATAAGAATAAATTCTATTTTAATAAAAAGAAATAAGAAGTTATTTTTATTTGAAATAATAAATTTAAAAAAAAAAACGTACGCAAAATTTGGCCTTTACCACTTGTTTAGTAAGCACACAAGCTAACAGGCAACCAGTTTAGATACGAATAAAAAGCAACACATAGTTATGATCGAAGTTTAAAGATTATTTTCACAGAACAAACTGGCTTTTGTATTTTACTTTATATTGAAATGACGTTTGAACTAGATTTTTACTACAAATACATAGTCCCCTGTCAGCTTCAATTCTCCAAATCATGCCCTCCATTTGATAATGGGAATTTAACCTGACATAATGTTTTCACGTTTACTTTCCATCGACAATCCTGCTGCGTAAGATTCTTTCAAAAGTGATCTTTAAGCAAAGTGTATTATTTATGCAATAAATCAAAAGACAAAGCATTTTTTTAGTAATAATTAATAAATTTTCAATGTAATAAAAGGTATTTCATTTTTATTTTTAGATCAACTACTTTCAATTTCCAATACCACCGACAGGATTGACCAGACTCCAAAACCGTTGACGTCTGAAG
>JAPMOQ010059770.1:5035524-5072919 GCA_026543055.1 Argiope trifasciata
TATATATATATATATATATATATATAACTTTATTCTAAAGAAAATTTACGAAGTATAATTTTATAAATTGAAATTAGAAAGAAAAAAAGTATAGCATGGTTGGTAGGGTGTTGGATTCGCATCTCTTGGGTTGAGAATTCGAATGCCACCGATTGTAGACTCTTTGTGTATATAGTGGTTGGTGCAAGAAGAAATATGTCGTAGACGCAAAGTCTTCCGAATAAGGACAATACCACGGGGTACTGGATCAGAGGTAATCGCTCTGCGATTCAATTCTAAATTATGATTTTTGGATTAGTGAATGAATCCGCCCCATGAAAACGGCTGTGACGCATGAATATCTAAGACGTACTCTTGAACCTAGATGGAGCTACTGAAACAAGAGATGTTAAAACTTGGCTTAAAATTCCTCACTTCATCAGCGGGCTTGTGTGGCAAGTGCCATAAGCAAGAACAACAGAAAGGAAAAAAGAATATTGAAATTTACATTGATCGACTTCAAAGATCATAAACCGTAAAATAAATTGTAATATTAGTATAATAGCATAGAAAAATGCGTTTTTATACCTATTATAAATAATGCTTCGCTTTTTTTCTATCGAATTTTTATATTTTTGTAAAGATTGGAGAGAGTTATCTGTAACATTTCCTTGAAAACGTTTCTCCGTCATAAAGCATCAAATTAATATATTTTCTTTTGAAATTTTTGTATATTAATCTTTTCCGTTATCATTTTCAAGATTTACTGCAGTGTTTTCACACAACATTTCTTAATTAGATAGCTCTGATAAAGCAATAAGCCTTCTCAGTGCCTTCATTATGTGCATAAAATCAGACAACTTTTTTACTTTCTTTCTTGGTTCTTACAGCTGCGTAATCAGAAATGATTTTAGAGCCAGTAAACTTCATCAAACTCAAACTCATCGTTCTTAAATCTTTCAAATACTGTCTTTCGCGGCATACTTTACTAGAGCTTCTACAGAAGACTGATTGCGGCACATTTTACAAGCAAAATCAGTCTGAAAAATATCGTTGTACAGAATTAATCTTATGTCCAATCCATGTCAATCCACGTAAATGTCAGCTATTCTTATCACTTTTCTGGTTTAGTATTAGTTTCCTCAACGTCCCTTTTCTTATGATTTATCTGGTTTAGTATTAGCTTCCTCAACGACCTGTTTCTTATCATTTATCTGGTTTAGAATGTTTCCTCAAAGTCCCGTTTGTTATCATTTATCTGGTTTAGTATCAACTTCTTAAACACCCCTTTTCTTAAGATCTTCAACTAGGTGCAAACGAAAAAAAAATTGAAAAATTGGATTTTTTAAAAACTATTTAAAATTATGGATTTTAGATGTATTGTCAATGATAATACAAAGTGCTATAAATACAACAAAAAAATTATATTAAAATTATATTATATTAAAAAAATTCTTTTAAAATATAATATATAGAGAGAAATAGGAAAATGTGTAGTAAATTTTAATGAAATTTAACCAAAACGCTCTACGCAAAATTTTAATGCAGCAGTCCTATTTATCCTTGCACACAAGTTGTAGAATATAAAGGTAAATGAAATGAACCAAAATCTAAGAAAAAGTTTGAGATGCAAAGAAGTGATGAGAAAAAATACACCTGTATATTCATGCTTTTTCGATAAATTCACAACTTAATTTTTCTAAAAACACATATAAATGAAAAAACATTTCACCGACAATAAAACTTTTGGTCTTTTTCATTGCCCATATTATTTAAAAGATACTCTGAAGTGTTTATGAAAATACTTCTATAAGTTTCTGAGATATCATGTTAACGGTCGAGAATTTTTATGAAAATTAAAATTGAAGTTAAAGACAACTTTTAGCTGAAAAATATGTGATCCTGGGTTATAAGTCAGGCCTTCTTTTTCCTAGAATAGATTGACTGTTTTAGGAGGAGGAAAGTCTGAACTACAAATATATATATATATATATATATATATATATATATATATTAAAAAAAAACAATCGCCAATGTGGTCGATAACCAGTGCTTCCAACGTTGTAGGATACCTTAAATCAGCACTAGAGCTATTTTGAGATGGCCTACGTAATTTTGAACCGCGCTCAGATGATGATTACAATACTTGAGCTGACACCCCTTTTCCAAACTTCCACATCACACTAGCTACTGAACGTTTGGCTCCAGACACACACCAGCCCCGATTACAGGATGGAATCAAGTCTTGAGCCTGAAACCTTCGATTACGAAGCCGAGACCTTACCACCAGACTACCCAACATTTACCTGCATATTTCAGTCATTCACTTGCTTAAATATACTAGGCTAAATGAGATTAGAATCTCTAATAGGTCGTCATACTCTGGTTGGTTCGACATTGGACTCGTGTCCGTTAGGTTACGAGTTCGATTCTACCAGCCGAAGATTCCCGAGTGTGATGGTGACTGCCGCGCGTATAAACTATCGGGGTCTCAAACTCCTCGATGTCGAGAGTAATACCACTGGGGGTACTGGTTCAGAAGTGGTCGTTTTCTGATTCAGGTCTAAATTACGACCTGTGATTGAGTGAATGAAAATGCATGAATGAAAAACCGCAATATAGAAAATGTTGCAACGAGTGAGTGGCAAAGTCGTATTACTGGCCTCAGATGACGTCACTTAAAAAAAATCAAGAGACGCACTCTACTGGCTCAAATCGCTGTCTATCAGACTTGTCCAATGGCGAGTGTCAAAGGAAACAACACATACAGAATCGCTAATTATAATGCAGTGGTAATTATAATTAATTTATGGAAAAAATAAGTATTTTCGTAAATTTTAGTAAAAGGAAATTTCTTAAAATTTATTTTAATGTAATTTATTCCGAATTTCACAACTAGAACTAAGAAGAACAAATAAACAAAAGGAAGAAATCCATTTCTCTAATAGCCGGGCCACTGTGGCCTAGGGGTAATGTCTTGTAAGCGGGACCGGAGTGAGTTAAATCCGTCGGATCCAAACGTCCTCCCATTGGTGTGATGAGAAATTTGGAGATGGAGGTGCCGGCTCCGATGTCATCCTCGTCATCTGATCGCTGCTCAAAATTACGATGTCCACCCCAACACAGCCCAAATGTTGTTGTAAAACAGGACAATAATGTACCTAAACTAAAATCTCTGTCATAGCCAAGCTCTTCCGATAAGTGTTCGCTTGCACTTTTATTTGAGTTGGAATTTTAAAAACTTTTTCAGTATTTTTATAGTTAAAGAGTTGAATATTTCTGATGCGAGTAAAATACCATCTAGAAAATTTGGAAGATCACGGCAACTTCCTGAGAACAAGGTTCATGAAAGTTGTCACAAGAGGCGATTACCTGAATGATGCCTTTTTCACTCTTGGGTAACTACTTTCAAATTGTTTTTTATGTAAACAAAATGTTTGATTAATTGCATGCCTATTATTATATTTAAAATTTTGATTCAGATTTTCCCCATGTAAATTTATCAAAAATATGTTTGGTGTGATGTGAATTTATCAGTGTGTTTGATATAGATTTATAATTTTAGAAAGTCTAATATTCAAAGTATTGGCAATAATATAATCATAACTATTGTGGGGAAAGGCAACAATCAACATTAATTTTTGAGCATATACTTAAGATTACAGGGACAAAGCATTACTGCAAGAGCAATAAATTGCATTTAATTAAGCTTTTTATTAGCTTGTGGCCAGTCTTACCTGTGCATAGGAATGATGTTATATCAACAAGCCTTCGTATAGGGTATACTCGGTACACTCACAAGCACCTACTATTTAGTGGCAGAGTATCTATATGCTCTACACGTCGCACAGGGTTTACAGTTCATCACATTTTGATCGAGTGTCCTTCTTTTAATATTCATCGTAAACAGTTTATTTACTCATGTTCAGGGCAAAGCAATAGAGTAGATAACATAATGGCGAAATGGTATATTTCTGTTGTTGTTGTTGTCTAATGCCACTTGGTCAAACCAAGTCCGAGTGAGCAGAGCTTTCGAATGAAGGCAGAGGTTGCGCCTTTCGTTGTGAACGAGCACCGTTCAAGTGAAAGAACGACTTTGCTCGAACACACACGACACAACCTTTTTTAGGGGGTGGTCGAATTCCTTCATACACTCATTCATCCATCAGCAAGTCAGAATTTAGATCCAAATCAGAGACCGACTCATTCCTTGATTCAGTACCCCCAGAGGTATCGTTTTGTTATGGGAACTTGGAGAACTTTGCAGTCACGACCTATTTAACGTGCCCCAACTGCCATTAGCCAACAAAGATGGTATATTTCTTCTGAAGCTGGCAGAGGGATTGCTGGAAACGTTTAGGGGGAAGAGGTCTGAGCCACCCCCTATAAGCTCGATTTTACTTTCAGTGACTATTTCCTTTTCCCAACACTTATCCGAAACAAGGTTACAAAAAAGTGCCGATAATTGCCTCAATAGACAAGGACTTGATTATCACCAAGGCGGGTTAAACAAACAGGTCCAATGGCGTGTTAAATACCTTAACAGGTTTGGTTATTATGTAGAGAAGGGACCACCACATATGTCTTAACTACATTTGTATCCTGTATTTATTGTTGATACATTATTTTTCCTTTGCCTTGTAAACTTTCTTATAGATCACTCCTCGTACGTTTCGAAGAAAAGATAATCACTGGGAATGGGATAGAGCCAGTGGCTGCTATCCTTTGCTTAGACTTCAAATTAATCATACTTTACGATCTATCAATACTGTCAGTCTGAACTATAATCTATATTTCAATAATATTTAAAATGATACTTATTCTTTTAGATTATATCAAATTTATATGATTCAGCTAGTTTTAATGCATACATTATTATCATTAATTGAAAAAGTAGAAAATATTTTAAAATATACTTCTTGATGATTTGAGAATTGAAATACTACATAATCAGCATCTTTGAAAAATTAGCAATTCCATGTTTATCAATTACGGGACGTATCATCAAGCAGTTTGCCACTACAAAAGTCTCAAACATTTCAAATTCTATCGTAATTGAACCCGACTTTCTTTATTGTTGCAATTCGGAATTTATCGATGATCTATCTGATCAAGTATCGAATAATACTCAGTTGTAATTTACTCGACTGCACGTCTTGTCTAATAAGTATCAAATGTGGCACTCATAAAGAACCAAAGAAACTTATCTTAAATTTCCTTATTGAAGAAAGTGGCTGATCCAAATGATAACTATGCAGTATTAAAAAGTATGAGAGGTGATATAATAAAAATTTTAGAAGGCAAAGGAAAAATTATTAACAATAAACACAGGATACAAATGGTAATTAAGAGGAGAATATGGTTATATTTCTACATAATCACCAAACCTGTTGAGGCATTTATCACACCACTGGATCAATTTGTTTAACCCGTTTTGGCAGTAATTAGGTTAACCCCTGACTATTGAGCCGGTTCTTGGCACCTTTTTAAACATCACTCTCTGATATAAAACTTGTTTCGAATAAGTGTTTCTTCAATGCCGGGAAAAGGAAATAATCACTGGCAGCCAAATCGGGGCTGTATGAGGGGAGATTCTAAACACTCAGCCTAAGCGTTTCCAGCAATCACTCTGTCCACCTCAAAAGTACAGCACCATTTTCACCACCTGTTTTCTACTCATTGCATCACCCCCGTACACTTCAACGACCTGCTTGTGAATGTCCGATGGGAATACATTTTTGCAGCAAAGAAATCGTATCACGGCTTGCAACTCTGTGCGATACTACTTTTCTAAACGCCTTGAGATGACTGTCACTGCTTCAGGTCTCAGTGCTGATACTATCAGCTCGAATGATCGGTTTAAGACAACTAGATCTATCTGTCTCCACTGTGGATAAGATTTCCATCCCCAATTTTTATTTTCCAAATACTGCTGTTGGTAAACTTTTTTTGGATCACTCCTCGTATATCCCGAAACCACAGAACTGCTTCCAATGATGTTATCGAAGTGAATTCACATGTGTCATATGTGCAAATCATGCTCATGATACGAATTGATGAAAAACTGGTACCTGCAATCTCATAATGCAAAATTATCCCACATCTTGTGCACTGAAAATCTTGTTCAAAAGGATAAAAGAAGTATTTTCATCAAAATGTAGCATTATCAGTCAAATAAAACAATATCGATCTCTATTCTTCGATACTTTTCAAGATTATACTATTGCATAACATCCAATGGAACCTGAAGAATATTTTAAAAACCTCTAAAATTCTTTACCACAGAAGAACTTCTAAACAGTCAAATATATAAGAATTTAATACTTCAGCATGAAGATTTTAATCTGTAGTAAGCTCGTCAAGACAAAATTTGCACAAAAAAGCTACAATTAATTTTTCAAAACAAAATTCCAAAATTAGGTCTCAGAAATAGTATAAGAACTCTAACTTTGAATCTGATCAGTAGCTATAACAAAAGTAACGCAGGTTGAAAAAAAATTAATTCTTAAAAAAAAAAGAGGAAATCTCAATGTTCTGTCTCAAATTAAAGAATTTATACTTGAATATTGTTATATTTTTTTTTCATTGTCTGTTTTCCTTTTCCCCATAGAGGATTGTTAAATGCTTACAGTTTCGCTCAAGACTATGAAAGGAAGAATGGAAATATATCATGGTTTAGTTTCTACATGAAGAGAATAATGAGGTACTTTTAAAGCATTGCTATCTCTCTATCCTTAGGAATTTATTTTATGAAAAGAAATTTAATTTTCAAATATTTTTAAAATCAAATAACTCTTTCAAGAATAACGATAATTACCATTTTTTTTTCCCTTTTTCTTTTCCATTTCAGAATTATGCACAATCGAATTCCGATTATCCAAAATAAATGGATATCGGACTTATTCAGAAATGTACAAATTCGAATGATTGAATATGATTCGGAAACTAAGTAAAATTTACAATAGATCTAGGAAAACTTAACTTTTAATTCAGGAAAATTGACATTACAAGCATAAAATAGAAAATTTAACTTGTTTATAGGGTTTATTATGTACAAGTATATAAAATTTAAAATTAAATATAAACTCTACACCACCCCAAATTTGTTGTTAAAAATAACCTTTGAACGGAAGAAAAAAAAATCATTAGAGACATTTACAAGTCTTCCAATATTATTTCCTTACTTCTAATGTTTTTAGTGTTTCTTTCAGATAGGTTTATGTAATTTAAGTTCGGCCAAATTTTCCTGAAGTGTTTGTGTTAATTTAATCATGTTTTTAGTTGTTTTTAAAAGAAAAGAGAATTTCAAAATTCATAATTTCATTATTCTAAATATTATTCCATGCATTTTTTATATTAGAGATCTTATTGGTTGTTGAATTTTTAATGCGATTTACCCATTTTTTTTTGTTTATTTTTTTGGCTGATTATTTATCAGCTTCATTTTTTAAAAACTTTTCTTTGGATAGATGTCGCCAAAGCAACAGAACAAACGTTGCGTATTTATTTTTATGTTCATCGTCTTAGGTCATCAATGTTGCTATTGACCATAGCTAGGATCGACCTTGCAATCTTATGGTTCGTCGCCATTTAACACGACCACAAGACTAAAAGCGATCTCTTAATATTGAGGATGTTATCTGGCTTATAAAGCTCCCACTACAATTCTTTAGAAGAAATCTTAGAACAGAAACATGAATCTTTCAATGTATCAAATGTAATAACTTTTATAAAATTATTTGTCTTGATGATATGGAAATTGCGCTTATTTGAAGGACAGTTGCAATGAACTGATTAAATTGTTATTTTTTTTTCAGGGTCATTCCTTTGTATATGATCGTATTGGGTTTCTACGCAACTTTATTTCTTTATATTGGTTCTGGTCCTCTATGGCCGACGTACGCAATCCACCCACTTTGCAAAAAGAATTGGTGGTGGAATTTGCTTTTCATAAATAATTTCCGTACAGCTCGAAATCAGGTAAAAAAAACACACATGAGAATGTAATATCAATAATATTCATTCTATAATTTAAAAATTGCTATGAAACAATTAATGAAATTTTTACAATTGATTAAGGTGTGTTTTTAAGATGAAATTTGGTTATTTGAAGTGTATAATAATAGAAAATAAATCATATTATTGGATATTATACATAAGTTCTCTTGTATCGTGTACTGAAGAATTAATACTTTGTTAAAAAAGCCGTGAAAGAAAAGAATAAGAAAGTCGTGAATAACAGAAAAGACCCATGGTATAACCTTTCTGCTATTTGATGTGAACTATTGGACCGAATAAAATCAGGAGTTATTTTTTTTTTCTCTCGTACATAAATTTGGAATCCCAATCAACTTCTTTGAATTCAAATCGAATCAAAAATACGAACATAGGAAAAATTAGATGCAAAATAGAATATGGCTGAAATGATTATCCGAAACATGTAGCATGCAATAAATGACTGCGAAATACATTTTATGCTTTTCGCTTTGAAATCAAAGGCAATTTATACGGCAGGGCAAATTTAAGCGATAAAGTCATAGCTAATTAAAAACAATAAAGTTAGCTGTCGATTGTTAAGTTAGTTTAATTACGTCAAAACTAATTTTTTAGATAAAAAATTTAAAATGCTAATTATTTTTTATTGTGATGAATTTTTTACATTTACACTAAGTGTTGTAAAAGAAAAAAAGTATTTGGGGAAATTAGAATAAATATTAGTAATAAATAATTTAAAGCCAAGGAACCAAAAAGAAAGAAAAAAGGAATCCAGACTGAGGACTTTCTCAAGGATCATCCTCAGGCAGGGATTCAAACCAGGGATTTTTCTGTAAGGAGTCGGACTTTCGTCCAACAAATTGCCCCTTCGTGACCCGAAAATCCCCCAAAATTGAAGTTTTAGAGATAAAATTAGTATCCAAAAATTGAAATATACGAAATTTACACAATTGTAAGTCATATCCTTTTCAATCCAAAATAGTGAAAAATATAAATGCGCAAGGAGTCCAGAAAAAAAAATGCTTATTTAATTAAATATTTCTAATTATAAAGTTTAATTAAATAAAGTTGACTATTATACGAGTTGTAACCGTAAAACAAAATTAGTTACCGCTGGTCGCCATAAACTATTCCTACTAGGGAAAAACAAAATTCTTAAGGAAAGAAGCTTAAATGATTTAGTAAGCTTTTAATGAAACATCAAATAACATAACGCACGAAAAACAATAATAGGTCAAACAATTGATGCAAACATTTATGGAAAAGTACGATTCTCGGGGGTAAACATCATGCTTAATCTATGACTCCAGAGCACAGACTGAAGTTTTATTGATCAGCCGCGAGGTTTCAAGCAGGAAAAGGTGTCCGATTACAGAGTACATTTTCAATTCGTAGAAGACTGAGAGTAAAAGAATTCGAAAAATTATTTTTTATGTTGCTTTAATATTTTATTATTATTATTATTTTATATATAGAATTATTTATTATTTTATTACTTTTTATATAAAATTATTTTTTTATCGATTTTTACACTTCTACCTGTAAAATTTGCAAAAATATAAAAAGGCAAATTTACTGACTTAAACCGTCTTTTCATGCGTTTGAATAAGTTTTTCGTAATACATTTCAGTGATATTAGATATATCACCAATGATTCTGAAAAGTATGTAAATTAGAAAATAATATATTAATTATGAGCTTCAAAAAATGATCAAATAATACTTTAAAGAATGTGTTCACAAAACTTGTAGAAAATGAACATTTTCTGTATACTTATTTTTCTAACAAAAGAAAGAAAAATTCTTGAGTAAACCACGGCAGTACTACGCTCACAAATTTGAACACCCAGATTCTACGTTTTTTTTTCATCGTTAAACAAACACTGGTCATAATTTCAGTCTAAATAACGTATAATTTTGATCTCACAATATTCTTTACAACTTCAAAACCAGATTCTTTTTTTATTTTGTCATAAACCTTTTTCTTGCGTCCGGCAACAACAACAACAAAACAGAAAAAAAAACGGTCACTTTGCCATTGCTGCTTGGCAGGGATGCACATACGAACCTTTTTGTCTTTTTAAAATCGATAGGTTTTTATTCCTTAATCTGAAATTATTTCGGCTTCATTTTGACATTTTATCATCGTTTTATCAATGTAAATACGTTTCTAGAAACTGTTTTTATTAAACTTTGAATTGTAAATAAACTTGCTTGGCAATTTATATATAATCTTCATATTGGTTCTTGTGCCATAAAACATCATACCAACCCTTTATCCAGATTTCATCTACGGCTCGTATTCTTTGATACTGAAAGCTCCGAAGATCTTTGAGCTTCGAACATTTGTGGTGTACTCACCCAGTCTGTGAATTTTACTATCACAGTCAGCCAGCTCCCCAGATTTGCAATTTGCTTTGCATATGCATGCATTAAATAAAATTCGAGTTCTTTAATGATTAATAGCGACCCAAAACGAACTTGTCTTCGCCTTTCGACAGCCAAATCTTCATAATCTCATCCGTTTAAATTTTCCTCGTCTGTTTTAAAGCACTATGGCTATTTTGGGTGGAATCTCGTATTTTTGTGCCACGGTCAGATGACGAAATGGAGATCTGAGCTGAACTGGCAATCTCCTCCCCAAATTTATTTACCACATTAGAGGTTTAAGATTATTTTCTGTTGGGTGCAGAGTCATGTTGGCATCTTAGAGGACTTGGTGCAAACTCTGCAACAACATTTTTAAGCATAGGTCTTCTCTTTTGCTACATTAAAAGGTCCATAAATCATCACATCTGTTCTAACTGGCAAAAGTCATGCGATCTGCATACCCAAAATAAATTACATTTGATTAAAACTGACATTTTTCCTTGGCCTTTTCATTCTATACGTGAGATGGAGGTTAAATTGACTCGTTTCCGTATAGGGCATACGCGTTTCACCCACAAACATTTAATTAAAAAAAAAACGCCTATGTGCAACAGTTGCCTAGATCAATTTACTATTCACCACATTTTAATTGACTGCCCTTTCTTTAATTCTTATCGCTCTGTTTTTTTACCTCGTCTTCAACATTACAAGAATTGGTGGGCAAAAAATACCACCCAAATATTTTTAAATTCTTAAAGTCTATAATTTTTTTTTACCTGCATTTAGTTTTTTTAACCCTGTTTGTGTTAAGCATTACTAATTAAGTTCTTGTCTTTTATATCATTATGTAAAATTTTTATGATTCATAGATTTAAATTTCAAGATACTGAAATAATTCTATACATCAATTTTATATAGTTTTATATTATCACACCTGTGCTATTTTTTGACAAATAAAGTTATATATATATATAACCAAACAGGGCCAGTAAACTGCTGCACAAATCTAAACTAAACCACATTAGAAGTAAACATTTGATTTGTAAGATTTAACTTGTACCAGAACCGTTTACATGAAAGATTTTCGGTGAAATTGGATCTCGACAAAATTTTATCATTTGCAGAATTCAAGCTTTCCAGCTATGCCATTTATTATTTGTTCATGCAAATAAAAACTAATACTCGGCTTAAAGTTGTTCAATAAACAAATTTCTGTCTTAATATTTAAAAAATTTGTATTTTGTCAAATAAAATAACCTTTCATTGTTAATAAAATTTCAAAAGAATTTTTAAATACGTTGAAAGACTTTAATTTTACTATTTTAATTTTAAATTTTAAAGCCGAATGACAGAAGCTTAAACTAACTTGTGTATCACAGTGTATCTGAATTCTGCTTGATTTCATACATTTTTATATCTGACTACAAGAATGTAATATTCTCCGCTTAAGAGAATAACTGATTACCTAAAAATAACTCACAACTGATTCCACAATTACTTACAGTGCATGATATGGACATGGTATCTCGCAAATGACATCCAGTTTTACTTTATAGTTCCACTATTGATGATACCACTTTCCAGGTAAGAGATTGATTATTATCATTTACTGTGTTATAAATGAAAATGATCTTTTATTGTTGAATGACTCAATTCTTATAATTAGCATAATGTTTTCTAATTGACATATTATCAGCAAAAATTATTTTTAAATGCTTAATAAAGGAAGCAGTTTGATCTCAAATTTGGCAGGCAGTTATTACGTGGAAAAAGTTTCTTAAAATTCAAATTAAAAATTTAATTAGTTTGAAATTAATCTATATTTCAACGTGTAACTTAGAATTATATCACCATACAACCTTCTCCACTGAGTTTTTCTTGAAAGAAATTGTTTTTTCCATCTTATTTAATTAAAAAGTTGTAAGTAATACCCATTGCTCTTTTGTCAATGGTTATGTTTATTTTAAAGCTCGATTAAACTTATGTTTAGAGCCTTTTTATTTCTTTTATATCTTCTTTCACTTTTTGGTGACATGGATACCCATCCCGGAATATAATAAAGCTATATAAATAAAAAATCTATATAAATATATAATAAAATAAATAATATATATATAAATATATAGATATCTATATAAATAAAAATGAATTTTTGTCTTTGTGTCTCTAATACTCTACCATACCGCTCATCCGATTGCGATGAAACTTTGAATACTTATTACTTGCACTTATTTGTTTCTGCAGAAGATGGAAAAACAAAAAATATATATATAGTCAATCTTAAAATCCTGAATAATAAAGTTAAAAATTTAGAATTAATATTATTTACGCTTCTACTTTATATATCACTCAATTTCAAAGAATACACTCATTTTCGATGCAAAAAATAAATATTATTCTTTCTATCCTTCCTAATTAAACAAGACAGTTATTTCAAACTTCAGACGATATTTCTAAAATTATTTCTTCTGTGGCAGCAACGCGCCGGGTACCAGCTAGTTTAATAATGTTTTGCAATTCTGTCAATTGGCTACACAATATTTTGAATCAGTGCAACCAACTGTAAAGAAATTCATTGAAGTAGTTTGAAGTTTGTGTAGTAGTTTGTTTCATGCCTCTAACCACCACGTAGCTGTTCCGGCCCTACGGCTTTAAAGAAGATGAGGTGAAGAGAGAGGAGATGAACAGTTGCGGTTAGAGTTTGGTGACGATATCGGTAAAAGAGTGCGTTTGTAGTAGCTTCGGTGGGAACAAATAAATATCAATAGGTAAAGGTATAATATGTAAATATATATAAATCAATTAATCCTTAAAATATAATAAACTTCATTTTCCGAGAAAAGTGCCATCACTTGCCTCAAGGCACGTGACCGTTTATTTAAATTTAATTGTTGCCATTTGACAATAATTAATAAGAGCGAATTCTGCGCCATATATGTTTGGCTTTTGTGTGCATAAAGGTATATAAGATTTCAAGTATTTTACCAGTTTCTATAACGAGAAATTCCAGTAATTTCTCGTTATAGAAACAAAACATCTTGAAGAAAAATTTAACCGTATTATTTGATTTTAAAAAATTTACAACGCATAATCATTTTTAATGCAAATGTGGACAATTTATTTTTAGATGGCCGAAATTTGGCTACATTTTGGCAGGCTTCTTCATATGCGGATCTTGTTTATCAGTTTTTTGGATGACGAAAACACATAATTTAACAATTGATTTATTCAAGATTGGATTTCATCTTTCTGACATGCCAGGATTTATTGATCGGTAATGCATTTCTTCATTTGGTCATTTCATTTTATTAATTTTGACAATTAAATCATTAGTTTTGAAGTTAAACAAAGCAGAAATATGCAAAAAGCAAAATGAATCACAAATGACTATAATTTCCTGGTAAAAGCAAAGAAATACGGAGTTTTTCTTGGTGTGGAAAATGTGATGATTTTCATATCATTATTACGTGATGCATCCTTATTCATACCTTCAGTTCAAACACTGACGTTGAGACAGAGTAATCTGACACGTCCTAACGAAGACCCGAGGAATAATTTCTCAGTTATGTCAGCTTGCATCAGTAGCTTTTATCATAAAGTTATTATGCCCCGTCTCCAAAAAAAAAAAAAAAAAAAACTTTAAGCTTAATATTTATACTTAGCCAATTCTATCTCATGTAATGACTTGCTCGTGATCCATCAAATAAGAGCATAACATTACAGACAATTCTTTTATTTGCAGTGTTATAAGTACACAAGAACAACTTGTCTCGTCTGGGTTAAAATAACTGATAAAATTTACACAACACTTAAAAGTTAATCATAAACAGCTTCCCCAATCAATTCGAAGAAATAACACCGCAAGAAAAACCAGCAGGTTGTTACCTCATTCGGCAACTGTAGGAATCCAACAATCTTCATCGGGGAATCTTAACTCAGAAGCATGTTGTTGTTTCTTATGGCACAAGCCCGCTGTGACGTAAATAGCGATTTGAGACAATAGGATGCCTCTCTTGATTCTTTCAGGGGCTCCATCTAGAATCAAGAGTATGACTTTGCTCCTCACCAGTCACAACCCTTTTTAAAGGTGGACTTTCATTCATGCATTTTCATTCATTCAACCGCATATCGTCATTTAGACCTGAATCAGAGAACGATGACCTCTGAACCAGTACACCCAGTGATATTACTCTCGACTTGGAGGACTTTGTGACCAAGACAAATTTATACGTGCGTCAGTAACCCCCACACATGGGGAATATTCGACTGGCAGACTCGAACTCGTAACTTAACGGACACGAGTCCATTGTTCTATTTTTTTAATATGTATGGATTAATTTTATAATTATACTTTTATTTAATAGCTCATTGAATCAAATTTTTGCCATTTGTATGGAGCAGCGTGGCCAAGTTTGGCTTTTGTACCAAAAACCTTAACTAACCAACCAACGCCCTACCAACCAGGCTATCCCGGCTCACTCAGTAGCCTGAATCACACGATACCTCTGACTTCTCCTTCAAAAATCGACTCTCCCTACTCTCTCTCTTCTCTTCAAAATATCTCGCATTTTATTTTCTGTCAAATCGCTACCTCTCATTTTCTCACTGGTACATTTGAGCTCCCTATCACCCAATATCTGTTCAGCAATCCTTTCTCAATGGTCCATGGGAATGTCTATTAATGATCAATCTTTGCTGCTGCCCTTTCTCGAACACATATTGATTATAGTCTCTGCATAATGAAAATATAAAGCTTAACATCGGGATGGTTTGGCAGGGTTTGATCGTCGTTCCAGGGTTTGATCGTATCTTCAAGGAGGAAGATATGATCAAATTCTTTGGAGATACGGAGGAATCGTATCGTCCTCATTGAAGATACGATTTGTTTCTCTGGAACGACGATAAACGCACGTGTGGTTTCTTAGCTGGATGCAACTAATAACGTGAAGCAATGATCCTACTGGGGAAGAGGATCCCCCATCTGGCAGTCTGTAGGCACTTAGCAATGTGGGAGAGTTACCAAGTGGTGACACAGCTGGTCGAAAATGCTAATTATCAGGTGTGGGAAACGGGGAACGTTACAACTTATCAACGTTTACAAGGAAGTTCAGTCATTTGTAACTGATGCAAGTATTTTGAAAAACCACTGACACTCTTATTGAAGAGAGACATTTTTTTCTGATTTTATTTTTCCTTATTATTTTTCAGAAGTTTCGAAACTTTTAATTACCTGACTGAGAAACCTTACACAAGAACAAGTTCTTACTTAGTTGGTATCCTACTGGGTCACTATTTAAGCAAAAGAAAAATTGGCAACTCCACCGAAAGAAATTCGGTAATCTAATTTTATTTTGTTAAAACAATTTCCATTGAAAACTTCACATTTTCAAAAGGATATTCAAAATAAAAATATTTTGGAAGCAGCTCATTGTTAAAAAAATTTCACAGTTTTAAATGCATGTTAAGATAAAATTTTAAGTTCTTTTTATTCATACTCTGATCGTTTTCTATAGTATTATTACGGAAAAATTCAAAATCCCTTCAGTAGTAGCACGGAAAAATGCAATCGGCATTATTACTTACTTTAATTTAATAATAATTAATTTAAAGAATAATAAAACTTATTTTGCATACTAAAATAAGAATACAGAGTATCGAATACAATCCTAACGAACACAACAAAAGCACACAAACAGAAAATAGCTATAAAACAATTTCAATATTTCAAAACGATCATGGATTATTCAATTATTCCCTTTCAACTCGACTATTATTGTCAACAACTAGTTCGAACTTAAGTCAACTCAATTTTTTTCTCGGCTTTTTATAATTTCCCATTCAAGGAAAAAGTAGCTTCTTGAATGATATTGTATCTTCTCTCTTAATCGAAACATCACATAGATTCTCTAATACTTCTAGGTCTTTCGTCATTGTCGCGAAGTTTGTAACGAAAACTAGTAGGTCATTGAATCGATATCGTAATATCTCAGTAAAGACTGTTAAGAAAGTACCATAACAAAATAATTCTTTTATTTATCTATATAAATAAAATGAATGTTTCTCTGTATGTTTCTTATGCGCTGCGGTGTCGCTCATCTGACTGCGATAAAACTTCGGCTATGTATTACTTGCTGTTACGAGATGGTTATACGCATAGTTAAATCATCTTATGTCTAATCTATATAAATAAAATGAATATTTGTCTGTATGCCCTTATGCCCTGCTGTATCGCTCGTTCCGATTCCGATAAAATTTTGACAACACATTGCTTGCGCTGACCCAAAGGTTATAGGTATAATACAATTATTTAAAGTATAAAAATATTTTTAGATATATTTACCGCATCTATTAACCATGGATTAACCACCAAATAACTCGCCAAGGAGACACAACAGATACAGTAAAGATGCCAAATTCAAACTAGAGGTTAATATGTAGGAGTTATTGTACGTAAATGCAATGTAAGTCTTACTCTGAGGTAATAGTTTTATCAGAGAGAGTGCAAGAAAGTTTTAAGGGAACCAATCCTACAGGTTTGAAATTTTAACTAAACATTTAATACAATTTTAACATTTTTCGCACTAACTACGGAAAATATAATAGTACAAATAATTTTGTTCCTAATTTTCAGAAAATTATCTTTTTAACTATATTAAAGATTTTATGGTTTAAATATATTTTCTATGTTTAATCAGTTTTAAAAGAAAGTATTTTAATCACATTTTCTATCATTAAACTTGAGATTAGTGTGGAAACCCTGGATGAATATTAAACGAATCAGGAGGTACAATAAATATATTTCTTTCATTACCGTTCTGAAAGAACACCAAGCTTTGCAATTCTAAAAGAATGCACAAATCTAATGTATAAAAATGAAAGTTTGTAGAATAGAATAATAAAAATAGAATAAATACTGTAGTGTGTGTGTGTGTGTGTGCCTGCTACTCTTTTATATATCATTCAATTTCAATCAATGTATTCATTGCTGACAAGAAAAATAAATATCATTCCTCCTGTTATTCTCAATTAAACAAGATAACTATTTCAAATTCCAAATTGTATTTCCAAGATTATCTCTTCTGCGGCTGCAACGCGCTGATACCAGTTAGTAGCTTTACATTTTATACATACAACATGCACACACACAAAAAAAACATGTTTTCATTTGGTTTAGTATTATTTGTAAGAATAAAAAAAACCCAGTTAAATTACGAAATGTTTCCTCAATCAAATCGGAAAACAAGACACCAAAAAATCGCTAACTTGCTCAGAACGCTTCCTCAATGGTCTAACACCACTGTAGCAGTCTTTGTGACAGACCACCACTTGAGCATAAGTCATTTATAATTGATCCGCTGCTAACAGTTCAGTTCAGTTCAGTTCAGTTATATTTACGTTTCGTTTAAAGCAACACGAGGGCTATTTTGGGACGGACCTCGTAATTTTGAACCACGGTCAGATGACGAGGACGACAACTGAAGTGGCACCCCCCTCTCCACACCACACCACACCAGCGGGAGGACTTTGGCCTGACAGATTTAACGTGCAAGAGACCCCCTCACACGACGGATCTTCGGTGGAATCGAGTCTCGAACCTGGAACCCTCCGGTTCCGAAGCCGAGACCTTACCGCCAGGCCACCGCGGCCCCCGATCCGCTGCTAACACTGGCTGAAGTGCAACTATGTTTCACACTTAATGACAGCAATTCTGGTTATTGATTGGTCCTTGATGACTTCTAGGGCCTCTTTGTAAAGGAAAGAAGTTTAGTATCTGGATGTTTTGACTTTCCTCTTCTTTGAAGACATGATGGATTTATTGGAAACGACAAGATACACCTCCAATCGTTTCAACCCTGCGTTCCTACGTCTGTATAGTAATAAATGAGCATACACAATGGTTCTCCTAGCGAAAAGGAACCACATATAGAGGTCCGTGTACGCTTAACAGTGTGTGGGAAAACTGGAGACGTTACATCTGATCTGAATGCCTATAACCATGCGAATAAAAAGGGAACCCATTACAGTATCTTTCCAGCATTTGTTAGAGACATTTATAACTCGCTTCTTCACTTGAAAAGTAATTGCGCGGCGAAGCGCAGATAACTTTTAATATAATCCAAATTCGTAACAATACATAATGGTTATACTACTTTCATCGCCTTTGAGGAGGTATTATTACTTTTTTTGTAACTATCACTCTCAATTTGTACTTTTATGATCTGCTTTTAACTTTAAGTGTGCTTTTCAGTTACAATGCTGTAAATTGCATATAAAACATATAATACATGTATCTAATGGTTAAAATTTGGATAAATTATTTGCTGCAGTCGGAACAAGAATAAGCGATGAAGTCACTATCTCCCACAACAAAACAGCTCAAGTTTTCTTCTTCTTCTTTTTTTTATTTTTTGATTGCGACTTTCTTTGGGGAATGCTTAGTTCATGAACGTTGCATGAATAAAAATGAGAAATCTTTAGAAGAAGTCTGTTAATTTGACAACGAACAACTTGATTCAAGACTAAGATTCCACAAAAAAATTTCTATTAAATTATATTATAAATTCCTTTTAATGTGAAATTTTTTTTATGAAACAATTTTCATTACATATATACAAAATAAATAAATGCATTTAATATGGCTTTATAATTTATCATCAAAATTTTAATTCAGAAAACGTACGAATGACAATTTAAATATCACCGTTCGAGTGATTTCTCATAGAGTTGAGTGTTATTAAAATGTGATACTTTTCTGCATGATTCATTATTCAAATGACACCTTATGCATTTTGCCTAAATTCTAACCAAAATTGCTGAATTTAAATTTCCATTTATTTTAGTTGTTATATTAACGTCCCGTTTGAAAGTAACACTAGGACTATTTTAAGATGAACCTCGTAATTTTGAGCCAAAGTCTGATAACGAGGACGCCATTTGAGTTGGCACCCTCTCTCCAAGCTTCCACACCACACCAGTGAAAAGACGTTTCCCTGAATTAGCGGGCATCAAACCGGCTTACAAGACAGTTCTTCGGTGGAATTGCTGCTGGACCTTGAAATCCCCCCTTCCAAAGCCAAGACCTCACCACTAGGTCACTGGGGCCCCGAAAAATTATAATAATCAAATTTTAAAATTATCTTTATATAATGAAATAAAATGTATAGAAATTCATTTGAATATACTCAATTTGGTCGATGATGATGACAAAAAAAGGTAATGGGAAAAAAAGGGATATCATTTTTTATTGTTTCTTAATATTGTAGATATTTTTGTGCTGTGGATGGATTACTACTGCTGCCCTCATGTGGATCTGCTTCTGCACCTTTGGCAACGAAGAGGAATTGCTTGTACAGTTTGCTGCACATAATGGGATAAAGCATTTATTGTTTGCAGCTGGACTATCGTGGATCATTTTTGCATGCTTCACTGGTCAAGCAGGTTTGCCGAAGGATTTCGTTTCTTTATTTTGATTTTTAACATGTATTATAGGTGGTTCACACGAGGCTAACTATTGAGCGCAGTACAAGATCATGCCTCCTTCCGGAAAATCACGGGACCACAACGAGACAATGGCAAATGTTTGTTCCGTCGGGACAAGCGTTGGTTGTTGCCCCGACAACGTTGTCTCAACTGTTCATACGAGGACAACAGCAGAGAGGCAACGATTGCGCGCAATAATTGGTCTCGTATGAACCCGTCTTATTACAGATTTCACCACCAGATTCGCTTGTATAGTGGATGTATGGTATGAAAACACAATCAGCAGGTCACAGTAGAAAACAGCGACGACGTTTATTTACACGAAGAACACAGACAACATGTATTAACAGCCAAGACGAACACACAGCAGCACACAACAACAACAGTAGCGCACAAGTAGTAATCGACCTCAGCGCACAAAGCGGCCAGACTGACTTTTGCAAGAGAGGGTATCCTCGAAGCTTCGCTCTACGGTCCCTCCAGAAGGCTGAAACACTCCTCTATCTCTTCTCGCTTTAGCTGCTAAGTCACTACTTAACACAACTGGCTACTACACACGAAACGATGCTGCCTCCACAAGAGACAACAGAACTTGATACTCACTGCTCAACTCAGTATTAGCTCCACACAATGCTATCCTTTCGAAGACTTTGTTTTTCGGCCACTCCGACTATAATTCACTACGACTCCTTGCAGCCTGAAAGTGCCGGCCTTTTATAATTCCCGAGAGGTGAGCCTAGAATTTTCTTGGCCAAACAGGCGTATCTCAATTCCTAATGAGCAGATAGATAAAATACTCGAAGTTTCGAGAATTATCCATTTGTCAGCAAATCGTCACCAAGTTTGTCGCCTAAGTTTCTTAATGCGACACCCGATCAGCACTCACAGGGCTGATCGCAAAACAGTCTTTCTTTCGATAACACTATTCGTGCTGGGAAGCAGAATTACAGGTTTGCAACAATACATTAAATTCCTGACTATCGTTTCAGTTTTCTTTCATCATAATAAAATGATGAAGAAAGCAAAACATTCATTAAATCATCAATTAAGGAGAAAACCTAAAAACTGCAATTTTTTATTCTTGTCTTAGATTATTTTTTTGATGTTTAAGTAATCATTTAACAGTTAAAAATTAAAAACTATTTTTTATGAAGTATATTTTTATTAATGTTTTGTTTATGTTTTCTGCATTTAAATAGGGCATTAAATAATTTATTTTTAAATGTGAAAAGTTTATATCCTTCAACTTATTTTTTCTCTAATAAATTCTTGAAGAAACGTGCAGTGAAGTATATAAACTTATATAAACTATCAGAACCTCTATTTTAATTCGACACGTTACTGGCAACTACTCCTATGATTCAATGGATGGCTGCCTTCCTATTGAGAAAAATGGAGGACTTAGTACTCAATAAAAAGTGAGAAAATACTATTATAACAGTAATTTTGGTATAAAAACTTTAATTGCTAGTGTTGCGGTTTGGATTATGCAGTCACGCCAATGTGGAGGCTAAATTCCACCAAGAATCGATCTCACAACCTTACGATTTGCAGTCGCGAAACATATCCTCAACACAAAAGTGATCATCAATGTGTAGTGTTGTTACTGGCTTATTAAGATACCTCTACAATACTCCCCCACCAGTGAGTATGGGGAGAAACGAAAGGGTTTTTTAGCGCCAAGCGTTATGGCAAACGAAGAGAGTGCTTCGGTAGCGTCAAGACTTATGGGGAACGAAGAGAGTGTTTATTGTCCTAGGTCATCAATGTGACGGGTGGTATTTGGGTTTCTCGTCAATGTGGAGGCCAAATTTCACCAAGGATCGATTTCATGACCTTCCCAATGCTCCCCATATACTAGTATTACACTAGTATATGTGGGCAAAGAATGAGTCCATAGCGGTTCATCCTGTTTTGTTATTCGGCTAATCCTTCCTCCACATTAGGCCAAATACTTGAGAGTGTACTTTCTTTATTTTCCTTTTTTTTTGAATATTATATACAAACCAACAGGAATGATCTCGCCAAAACTTTGTTGCATACTCTCTAATTGTTATACTAACTTACACTTTACAGTACCTTTAAAGCACTATAATTACGAAAGATTCGTTTTTGATATTTTCATCGAATCTATCGGTCATCCTTGGAGATTAATCCTTGACATGCGTGCGTTAATAGTATCCAAAAATCAAATTTGTGTCGACACGTTTTTCTAAACTGATTGAAACCATAAATTTGATACGAAACTACATTTGTAATCATAAAATCTCATGTTAAATTTGATACTTTAAGGCTTTCAGCTTTTGAACTATCGCATTTATACGTTTCTGAAAGCATAATGCATTTATCACTTTTATATGTTTCGAAAATTTATATGTTCAGCGTTAGGGCATTGGATTCATTTCGGAACTACACATAGATACGAAATTAAATTGAATCTTAGTTGCAGATTAAATTCTAATATTTCACTCTGATGTCTGGTTGTCAGAGACAAGCTAACGATTCTCGGATGAAAGATATAGCGATGCTATTAACTGAGCTGTGGATAAAATGTTATTAAAATAGGCAACTGACAATTTCATGACTGCTTGAATTGGGAGATTGTTTTTTAGTTCACCTGTACTGTTATCAAACATGAAGCGCTATCCAAAGAATCATTACATGGTAATTTGATATTACTCCAATTTATTCAAATTTGTGAGACAGTTTTTCTTCTCCGTATTTAAGCCAATTCAATTATTTTCCCTAGATTAGTTTCACATGACATTGCCTTGAAATTCAAATTAAAATTTGTGAGAAAAGAAATATAAAAGATATGCCCTCTTTAAAAAATTCTCATTCGTCCCCTTTGTAAGGACGTTAAGTACAGCCTATAAAGATTGGTTATTACGTGGGATTATATTTCCGGAATGATTAATGCATTAACATGAAGCGAAACCATATCATGTGGACATATTTTTTATTCGAGAACAAACAAATGTCATTGCCAATTTTTAAAAGAATAAACTTGTGAAAAGAAAGATAATAATATAATGATATAGCAACGACATCCCCTCTAAAACGAATTGTAATATTTATTTGCAAAATTTATGTTCAATATTTTAAACTTGAAGGTTGTAAATAAGGATTTACTTACAGTACTAATGGTACCAGGTAATCTCAAACCCCTGATGGATATGATTGACATAATGCAGGCGGGGAGGAAAACAGTTATTAACTAACTCGAAAGGAATGTTAGTTTAACTGATCGGTCAATGTAAGGTTGGACAACACTTATCAGCAGTCGAAAACAACTACTCCTGTCGATACTGCTATTTTCAGTGGTGACAGGATGGTTGGCTGTTTACGAGAAGAAGTATTCTAAGCTTCCACCTAGAAATATTATAGAACTGGTTCAAAACATTTATTTACTTGACGTATGATGGCATTTAAAATTAAAATCTTACGTTTACTTCTTATTATTCCTCATAAATTTGCATTTTAGCCGTGTATCACATAAGTAAGAAACTGAAATTTCAGTTTTCCTTTTGTTGTTAATTTGCTTTATTCTTATTTTTAGAATTCATCAACAGTTGTCTTTCATGGCAAGGCTTCGTCATTTTATCTCGCTTATCCTACTGCGCATATTTGCTCAACTTTTTTGTAGTAGAATTCTATTTCCTCAACTTAACAGAAATTCTAGAGTTTTCTGTTGTGCACATGGTATGTATACTAAACACAATTATTACTATTTCATGTCGTGTGATTAAAGTATTCTTAAACGCATCACAGACGAAAAACTGCTTTCGAAAGTTGATAGTTTGTTTGTTTGTTTTTTGTATACCCTAGTTAGAACACAAACATTGTATATTTTATGGCATTGATCAATATCTCCAATATTGATTAATATTAGAGAATATTGTTTACTATCATATGATATCGCACAATACTGAATGCTGAAACATGCTGTCATACTTGGGTATATGAATTGTAAAAGCAACCAAGAAAGAAGACTAGATATATTTTGTGTTCAGCTTCCTTGTAAAATGAAAAGACTGGAATATGTATTTTAAAAAAAACTTTCGGTTTTAAATAATTAAGAATTTAAAAGACTAAAACGTGTCTGAAATGTCTATGACACATAACAAATGTATTTAGGATAATGTCTACCACAATCCAGTTGTAATTTTGAGTTGTCGCTTTTCTAAACGAATGACAAATCAAACATGTATTCGATAAGGGAATGAATTTAATTTATGGCGTTAAAACGTTGGGCCAAATTTAAAAATTCTATCCGGTTTCACTTTAAAATAATTTTAATTCCAACATACATGCATGTAGATAAATTTCCCGATAACAGATGCGTGTGTGTGGGGGAGAGTGAGAGTTGGTGTATGGGAGAGAGAGAGAGATGGAGTATGTATGTATATATCTGTGCATGAGAGAGAGAGTATGTATATATATATGTGTGTGCGTGAGAGAGAGAGAGAGAGAGAGAGAAAGAGAGCTAGTGTATGTGTGAAAGAGATAGAGTATGTATATAGATGCGTGTGTGTGGGTGAGAGAGATAGAATATGTATGTATATATGAGTGCATGCATGTATGACAGAGACAGCGCATATGTATATATGTGTGCGTGTGTGTGAAGATGAGTTAGTGTGTGTATATGTGTACGTGAGTGTGAGAGAGAGCGTGTGTGTATATGTGCGCGTGAGTGTGAACGAGAGTTAGCGTGTGAATGTGCGCGCACGAGTACTCATGTCTACGTTCATGTGAGTGCACATGTGTACGTGGGCAGGAATGTAATACTACAAATCTGAACTATAGTTGTTCACGCTAACAAATAACTCAAACATGTTTTTTTTCAGACTTTAAAACGTTAAGATTCATCAAAATTTTCAAATTGATGGTCTTAAGAAAGGTACTTTTAAACGATATCTCTAATGCAACCTCATTTGCATTTGTGATATTGTTTTTAATAGCCTTCTTTCAGAGCAACCCAATCTTCTTATAACTTTTAAATAACAATGAATAGACTGACTTAAATACAACAACTATCACTTAAAAGGGTCAATTTTTTTAAAGGAATTATATGAAAAATGGGAAATAATTTCATTTGCATTTGTGATATCATTTTACATCAATCTTTTATTTATATTTTGATATTTTAAATGAATTCATATGTTATTTTAATTCAAGTTCACTTGTATTCTAGGCAACCATAGCTGCTTTCGTGTTCTTCTGGACATTCGTTGCTTCATTTATGGTGTCAGCTGTCATTGAAATTCCTGTATCAAGATTATATTCAATGCTTACCAGTAAACGGAAAATGGAATAAAATCTTAAAATTCTTCAAATTAATTCTCAGATTCAAGTTTTATTAAAATAAAATTTTTAAAAATTTCTCAAGACTGGTTCGAACACTTCTTTTGTTTAAAAAAATAGAAAAATAAAAAGATGTGTACATTTTTGCTAGATTTTAAAAATAAAGTTACCAAAAAGTTATTTTTTCCTAAAATATCAAACAACTATTTTTCGATACTAATTCTTGAAAAATGTGGGCAATTCGTGTCCGTAAGGTATGCTTTCTAGTGCTGATTTAATTTTGGAATCACATTTTTTGAGGTTATTCCATTGCACAGGGAGCATAAAAACAGATATAACATAGTAACAGTGTAAGGCAATTATTTCTTTGTTACATTTAAGATGATTGCACATTGTGTGAGCTGATCCTATTGTAGAAATGTGTCAATTTCTGCTGTTACCTTTTTACTGGGTTTTACCATTTAATTTAAAGCATATATGAAAGAAATTAGCCAGAAGCTGAAACGTACATTGCACGTTTGTAATTTTAAAATAACTTTTAACATGGTAAGAGCAATTGATTCGAAATAAATATAAGTATGTGTACTTTATCATCTTCAGAATCAGTATGACTTTATATGCGATTTGTGTACATAACAGTCAATAAAACTGCGAAAAAGGTTTTTTTATCAACCATAGCTGTCATGCTGCCAGCACTTTGTTTTTGCTTATAAGTTTTTTTATGTAAACAAAAGAAATGTTGCAACTGCATTTCGAGAATTTCATCGACTTAAGAATTTACGAAAGGATCTTCACTCCTACAAACTATCGAGAAAATGATCACTCTTTTGGAGAAAATTGGAGATCTTAGAGTTCAGTCGGATCGAGGAAGCAAATCGACTTGTTCAGATATTGTTGAAGATGTTGTATCTATTATTGTTGAACAATCAATGGATTAAGTTGTAATCTGTAGTAGTGCGCTTGCAGTACCAGACACTTGGGTGTTTCCCTACATTACAGTGCAGAATATGCAGAGATGAATGGTGCATTTTTACCCATACAAAATTCTTTTCCGACAACAGTTGCTGCTTATAGATAGGGAGAAGATATTGACTTTTGTATTAGCATTTATGACGGGTGTTGAAATGAATGCATTGTGGACATGGCAAATCCTATGGAGCAATAAAGCACATTTCCCTTTAAATAGAGCAGTCAACACCCATAACTGTTAAATTTGTGATACGGAAAATACTTGTGGTGGAAGCTTTATAAAACAAATAACATCCTCAAGATTGAGTGATCGTTTTTAGTCTTGTGGTCAGGTTATCTGGCTACAAATCCTAAAATCGTGACTTCGGGACTAGCTATTGTCAAGAGTAACATTGGTAATTTAAGACGATGAATATAAACAAATACGCAACCTTCATTCAGCTGTTGGGATACCCTCTATTCCAAAAACAAATTAAAAAAAAACAAGCTGATAAATAATCTGACAAATAAAAATAAATCAAGCTGATAAATATGAAGCCAATCAAAAAAAGACTGATAAATATTCAAGAAAAAAAATGGAGATAAATGATCAGCCAATAAAAAAAAATGACGATAAATAATAAGCCAATAATTAAAATAACATCCGCAAGATTGAATGATCCTTTTTAGTCTTGTGGTCTTGTTATCTGGCTACGAACCATAAGAGTTCGAGTTTAGTTATCGCCAACAATAGCAAACTCGTAGACTTTCAAGAGATTCCACTTCACTCACCTAAAGTTATAGTCTGGTGTGAATTCACAGTCACATTTATTCTGAACCATTCTTTTACGAAGAGTCTACGCATAATGGCCTTGTGACATGTACTGAGATGGCCAGGAGGTACAAAACATGGTTGAAAATTTTGCTGTCCCAAAATGCAACAGCGCCAGTGTCTTAATTCAATTATCTTTACTCAAGATGGAGATCCTCTGCACATTGGATTCTGCGCACAACAGTTTCTTCGGTAACATATTAGTAATGATAGAGTAATTTATTGTGTGTTTTCGACAACCTGAAAATCTCATTTTCCAGATCTCAATCCCTGTGATTTTTGGCTATGGTGATACTAAAAAAAAATCTTTTTATCCAGAATGTCTGGTTATCTTGGCAGAGTTGAAAGACAGTATCGCTCTGCATGTGAGGAGCATCTTAATCGACCAATTACAATCCGCAATTGTCCATAGAATGCACATTTTACATCTTAAAGAAGGGAACTATATTGAGTAGCTTCTTTTGCATCGATAAGATGTTTGTGACTTAATGCTTCATATACTGTTATAAAATGTGTTACAAATGCATATCTAGGGCCTTTTCAACTTATTTCTTGTTGTACAACTCCGTCTATCGGTGTTTCTGGGATTGCTTTAAGCTTAATCCGTATTTCCGTGTCTTAAAAGCATTTCTTTTTTTTTTCAAAAAAAAGAGTCAAAAACCAGAAAATTTTAAGTTGAAATCAAGAGGTTTTGAACCTTTAAATTAAATATATCCGAAAATCAACTAATTACTTTGATTATAAGTTAATGTCTTCGACAGTTTTTGCGATTTTCCTAACAATACTTTGTCTTTATCTTAAAGAGCAAACTTTTGTTGAAATGTTATTATTTGATGATCTGTATCCACTGAAATTTGTGTAAAACCCCAATTTAAGAATATTCTTCCTTAAAATGCATCAATAAATATGTCACTGCCATTAGAAAATTTTCAACATAAGAGACAATTACATTTTTGCTTCTGCTTACATTATAGGATTTATGAGAATCGATTTTGGGAAGTCCCCTCCTAATACCAGCGGCAGAACTACCTTATATACCAACTACCTATTAAAACTACCTACCAGGATTTAAAAAAAACAAACAAAAAAAAACACACCATATTCTTTAGCATGGGTACATTGCCACTTCAATCTAAACTTCGTGTAACACAAATACAGTATTCGTACCACTTTTGTAATGTGCCTTAGGAGTCCTAGAGATCTTGTTTTATCTCCACAATGGAATTCTTCTAATGACCTCCAGAAAAACTCAATACACTCAAATATATTGTTTATGTTCTTAAAACGTTCATATCATTCATTTTCACGACTCATAGCAACATTACCGGAGATTTGCAGAGTTTCAAACTCTCCCAGTTGCTGTTTATTCATGCTCAAATCACCACAACACTAAGGCACATGGGAATAGAAACTCGTCCAGTTCAGTTATTGATATATACAGTATGTCTGTTACCAACTCTGATTTCAGAAATCATTGATCTACGGTCAAATGCTCACTGTATAATAATATGCTGAATCGTGTCGCCATCTTCCGGCAATGAAAACTACTTTTGGACCTCTTAGAAATCCATACATAGGCTTCTGTGAAGCTTAGAAAATCATTAAATAAATTAAGAAAAACAAAAGGAACAAGAATTGACTGTAGAAAACGTTAGAGGAAATAGAAAATACGAAAGCTAATCAAAATATCAAAACAAAGTATGATTTTACACGCCAAATTTATGAACAAGTATTTACCACCAGTAGCGCAAATTCATTTCTTCTGGAAGATCCAAAATCTACCAGACCTTGTAAACTATCTTTTTCTTATGAATCTCCACTGAAACTTGAATTCTCTGAAAATAGAACTCTTGTCTAGATTTTCATTAATATAAAAGTTATCAGTGTAAGAAAAATAAGGTTTTACAGACAAACAATAAAAATTTTGTTATAATTTTACCTATTTCTTGGAACATAATAAAAAAAGGAAAGATAGGTGGCATAAGATGGGGTGCTTATAATGAATGCAGCTGTGAAACTGTCAGAATCGGTTTTCTGTTAAAATTAATCTCTAACTCGAATAACATTTTTAGAATATTTACAAAAATATAATGTTGAATTATATTTTTGGCAATATTCACTTTCCAAACAAAAAAATTCATTTTATTTAATTATTTGATATTTAATATAGAAAACAATTCGAATGATTCGAATTAAACTTATCAGAATTATGTGTCGTTTGTATAATCTAATAAACAATTGATTAAAGATTAAGTTATGACATGAATGTCTTATGTTCATAACAAAGTAGCGTTTCGCAACATTAATTCCCGTCGGGAAAAATGTGTCAGGTGAAATAGAAATTGAGATATAATACATAAATTAAATAAAACTAAATATTGTTGTAGTTAACAGACTTAAATGAAAAAAAAAATCGATTTTTGAAAGGATTTTTAATATTTCTTAACCTTCAGACCAACGATTCAATTAGTTTTTGTTCTTTTAAGTTAATGTTTTTTTAAAATCTGAAACGAATAGTCTTTACTAAAGCTGGTTAAAGTCTGTACCACTTTCTATTCAAGGCGCGAAGTTCCTTTTCAGTGTCTTTCATAAGGCGTCTTATTCCTAATTTCAAAATTCTTCCTGTGCCTCTTAAAATAGTTTTTAACTAAAAATTAATTTCATCTCTTTCTCTATCGCTGTTGAATAGCGATTCAATATCACTTCATTCTCCATTTCTCAATAAAGTCTTTGATTTTTCTTTTCGCCTTCAATTCTTTTCGCAAATAAGCGATTCTTGAGATTTTATAAAATATTAATTTAACTCTGGCTATTAAGGGCTCTAAACTTGGCCAAATTTGTAACTTTCTATCAAGTTTTGAACGAAATCCATCCACGGGAGGTCTAGTTAGCTGGCTGGTCGATTAGAAATGAACTCAATAACCCCAAAACACAAAAGATTTAGGTAAATGAAATTTTGCTCGCAAATTTAGTATCAAAAATACAGATTTTTTTTGGTCAAATTTTGAATTAAATATGTGAAAGGATGGATCGTCTGTTAATCTGTTCTTTTACGTGTATGTAAATGCAATTGTTCACAAACGAAGTTACTTAAAACAATGAAATTCGGTCTGTTGTTCCGTGATTATAGTTGTAGCTCAGTTTGAATTTTGGCTTCATTCAGCCGATAAAAAAATACTTATACATATTCGCATATGAAATACATACACGTGTGTCGAATTCTGTAAAAATGTTAGATTCATGTTAAAAAATTATTTTTCGTAACTAGTGTTTGTAAGTGCCATTCAAGGTATTAACGACCTTATTCCAGGTCTATAATTTTATGAGGAATGGGGGAGGGGGAGGAATAAGATTTTAATTGGAGAATATGTTAGAAAATTTGTTGGGCACCACTCCCTTTGCTTATAACCTTTTTATACTCGTACATCAAGTTTTCCTCCATTCTAAAACGGAGTTCTCCGTGATTCTAATAATTATCAATTATTTTTTTACTTCTGGACACTAGTGCGAATAAGTTAATTAATAAACAATGCACATTAGAATCAAGAGATATAAATTGAATCTTACCATAAAAAATCGGAAACATGCACAAACAAAGGAATTAAGGAATGGAAATTATCCAATGGAAAGCACGATACACCTTGTAGTAGCACCACAGAGTAAACGATAAATATTTAAAAATACTGTCAAATAAAGATATGAAAAAAATGAAAAAGGACATCACGAATACCATACTTAAACAAATCTCATCATCACCCCAATATAAAATTCCATAAACATAAAAAGAAGGTAGCAAGAAACTGACTTCACAAATAAAGGGCATACAAATAAATGACAAAAGAATGCAGCCTATAAAATGGTCAAATTCCAATTTTGTAAGAGCAACGAAACAAAAACAAATGTAAAAAATATGCAAAAATTCCGTAAAAACCATCACTATTTTTTTAACAAACTCAACTGTCAATCAAAAGAATGATCAAAAGGTGAGACCGAAAAAGAAATTAGCAGAAAAAATCAGATAAGAAAATATAAATAAAATACCCTCCCCCACACACACCTCTATATTTCTTCAAACAACTCATTTTTTTAAATCTCAGAGATGCTTTATTTATCTATACAATAGACTCTCTGAACTTACACATATGATCGTGCACTGTCGAATAATGAAGATTGTAAGACCACATAGAGAATCCTTTTAGACATAACATAATTATACAGTGATACATTTTTTATGTATGGAGAATAACTAACGATATAATGAAAAGAAGAATGAGTTCTGTTAAAGGAGCGCATTAAACTAAATTGTGTGTTGAAAGGGAAAAGCCTTCATGTTTAAAAAAAGAAGATTCATCAATAAGTAACATGTTGTGAAATTTGCAACCCATCTAGCGGGAATGTTGGATTAGAAAGAGACTCAGAAGTCATTGAAATTAAAAATTCAGAAAACTGTCGGGCAAGATAAGAAGAATTGATGTAGGCATATTCAAAAGCAAAGTGGTCGGCACCTTCCAGATTACTGCATCTGCAGTAATCTAGAAGGTGTCGAAGGAAGTAATAATATTTCAATATTATTTAATATCCAGATTTAGAATATCGAACAATAATATGGGGATATCTTATGACGATACTTTAAAATAAGGGAGTATGAATGTTTCCATGGAGTTTCGACAAAATCTGCTGAATGCAATTTGATGATTTAAAGCATAGGTTCCCAACGTGGGCGTTTGAAGCTTTCAAGGGGGCCGTAAAAAAACCCAGAGAAAATTAGGGGGCGTTAATATGACACGAAGAGGCGTTAGAGGATTAACTATAGTGTACAATAACTTCAAGGAGCGATTCCAGGACATACCAGACTAGATTTTGGATCATTTTTCCAATGTCAACACAGCAGGACCATCTCAGTTAGAAGAACTAATAGATTTGATGACAAATGAGTAACTAAAAATTAAATTCAAGAATGGCCACCAAGAATTTTGGCAGCAGAAATATATTCTGCGACTGCATTTCAGGATTATGGTCGATTGTTCAACGACTTCTGACAGCATTCCCCTCTTCATATTTAGCAGAACGCGAATTTAGTGCTGAGACAACATGGGTAACGAAAAAGAGAAATCGACTCCATATTACTGAACGCGGTGACTTACGATTGTTTTTAAGTGAAATCGAACCTGATATTAACAAGTTCCTTAAAATGCAACAAATTCAGCCTTCTCATTAGTTAAGTTAGAAATCTGATGTCTTTAAATTTTAATAAAAATACTTTTTAATATAATTAAGTATGCGTTTTGATGGGTCTCTGAAATTGTCAATTTATTTATTTAGAAAGCAAAAGTTTATTATGAATTAATTCGTATCATCAAAATCCCTGCCTGTCCTTATGGCAGGTAAGCTAAAATTTTTATTTCTCTTTTTTTAAATAAAGAAGAAATTCAGTAGCGTTTCAATTCCAACAATATTCTATCAGAATTTTTTTTTAATTCTTGTTTTCATCATGCATTATGTACGCTCTTATTTATCAAGAGTGGGAGGGGAGGCGATATTGAAATATTCATTAGAAAAGGGGGCGTCAGTTCAAAGAAGGTTGGGAACCTCTGATTTAAAGTGAGCAAGGACTCGAAAACGGAATAGCATCTGTAGATATGATTTTATCGTTAGAAATCGTGTTTGTTTGAAATTTTAAACAATAGCATTTGGCACTATATGAATTCAATAAAGCAAAGATACAAGTAAGAAGAATTAATTTTAACGAGAGCTTTTAAGCCCAAAAATAAGACAAGTTATAAGTAATTTAAAAATTAGACCAATTTGGTCAATAGTCAGAAGCTGAAGCGTCCGAAACTGAAATACATAGCCTAACTTGAAACTTGATGTTTTGTGGAATTATACGTAAAAGTAGATGATAGAAAATTTTCATTAATTTTGTTACATTTTTCTTTCATTTTTGTTTTTCAAACATCGATTTTCTCTACATTCACTTGAAAGTGAAACTAGAACTTAGATTTGAAATAGCAAGACTAAAATAATTACTTCTACTTTATTTCTTATCAGTACTGCCGTCTGTAAACAATGTCACACTAGCGTCTCAATCCCAACATTTATCCCTACGGGATGGACGATCCCGTGTAAACCGTACTTTATACAGGTAGGGCCGTTGAATCGAGAGGGGCAGCAGGGATAACGTTGTCTTTTAAATGTTGAGTTGTAGCTCAACACTTATCCCAGTTAAGATGAATCGTTATTCGCTGAGCACGATGGAAAAGGTTGTCGTTATTTTAGCATGTAAATATTTATATAGTTTACCCCTCTTTGAATGTCTAAAAAAATCACTATTTCTTATACTTGGAAATGTTGTTTTGCATTTCGTAAAAATCAAATTGTTTTAATGAAAACTTCCCAAGGAGAAACGGGAAGAAAAAAAAATCCGTCTAGCCGGAGTGCCAGTTCAGGTGTCGTCCTCTTCATCTGACCGTGGTTCAAAATTTCAAGGTCCGTCCCAAAATAACCCTCGTGTTGCTTTAAACGAGACGTTAATATAATTAACTAAGCTAAACTAGAAATGTATTAAATACAAATTGAATGACGAAATTGAATAACAAATTGAATGAAATTAACGGACAGTAGCTCAATTGATAAAATGCAAGGATTTCAGCATTTTTCCCGTGAAAGTGCAGGATGCGATTTCAGTTATTGGAAAATCAATATTTTTTTATACTTAATAATTTTTTGATAATTATTTAATAAAAAGTAACTAAAATAAAAAAATTCGTTTTTGACCTAAGTAGGAATTGAATTAAAAAAATTGTTTGCTTGTTTTAATTCCTTGTTTTAAATTTTAAAGATAAGAGCGAAGAAGGCAAAGTCATGCCCCGTTTTTTAACTTATGTTTTGTGTATGATAATTACTTTGAATATTATCCCCATTTTATTAGCTTCAGAATCATAGCGAACAATAATCAACTTCATTAGCTATATTGCTTCTTTCTGGTTTGAATTTTATGTTTTCAGGATACCTTCAATATAAATTCGTTTTTTCTTTTGTCTGATTTAATTTTGTTAAAAAGTGAGGGTTATCATTTTTTAACCTATTAACAAGCTCTAAAAGTTAAAATCAGTCATTACACCATTTGGTAAAAAGAAATCCGCTGAAATTAGTTGGACAACAACTGTAAATTATTGTCATGCAAAACTCTAAATAAACTGCTCTTTTATGGATTTCGGATTCTTTGTTCAAAATTGTATACATATAATTTGTGTTCAAAATCAAGTCAATTGAAGTCCATTATATAACAAACTACTGAATAGTTATATAAAAGAGAAAAGACAGACTGCATAGTTTTCTATTGTAAAGGTAAACCAATTTTAGGCAGATTGCGATTGGATTCTCAATTATTCAAGCAATCAAAGAACCCAAGCGACTTTTAAATTTGTATAGAAATACGACTAATTTTGTATCTTTAAAATTTTGATAAGTAATAAAAAAAGGAGAAAGCATAGAAAAAAATCAATAAAAATTGACAATTCTGCTAGTGCATTTTGCTGTTCAAACATGAAGAAAAGTTATTTTCATTGCCAGTCTTCTATTAATCAGTCTTAAGTAAGTTTCAGCTTATATCTAAAAATCTTCAACAGCATGGCAATGAAAAGTGTATTATTACTAAATGATAAATGAACAAAAAGCTGATAGTATCATGTATGCATCTTAAATTGTCATCAACTAATCTGTCTAACAATCTGTTTTGTTTCATCTCTAATCTTGAAAGAAGAACAATTACTTATTACGTAAAAGAAGATGAAGCAGGCAAAATGTCATATTTCTTTTGGTAATACTTTTTGTCATAAACTATTAGTTTCTTACAAGAAAGTTTATAAAGCTGGAATACATTTTTCCAAACAATCCAGTGTTTTAAAAGTTAATATTGTTTGTTTATTAGCGCATTTTCATAATTTTTGATTTGTAGGTCTTGTTAAAAATGGCAAAAAGAAGACTCAATTCGTATACTCAATTGGATTCGTATTATGTTGCTTGAAATACAAATATATTATTTCGAAATTGTTATGTACGGCTTTAAAGTATAGTTTTAACCTAACATATACTGTTTATCCTATTTGACATATAGGAATGTCTCAAGGTTTATAGATGAATTAAGTGAAAAATTGCATTAAAAGTAAACTAGAAAAATATTCGAGACCGTTTTTGTTCCCTTTTACAAGAAAAGAATGAAAAAAAAAAATGTACGACTCTTATGATATTCGAAAAAGTAAATTTTTCATTTTGATGCTCAAATCTTTATGGTACATTGTAAATAAATTTGTGTTTCTTTGCTTGGCATCTGAAATAGTATTGCTGTTTATTTTTTTCAGTTCAGTTCTGAATGTGGCTAAAGTACTTGCAATTGTTTTAGATGCATCATCTTACATTTCACTGCTTTTTCCAGCCATAAAATTCGACACTTGTTGCAAAAATTTTCCAAAATTTCAAAGGCATTGAATATTAGCCGAACATCCAAGAAACTGGAAGTTTCAATGTTTTTTTACTTCTTATTATTGCGTTTTTTTACAATCTATCTTGAAGTCTCAGCTTTCAAATCTAGTGCCAGGTATCTTGCTCATGAAGTTATAAGAAATTCAACTTTGATTTCTGGAAAAGGCAAACAATACTCCGTTTTTATACGAGACATTCTGCTAGGAGTCAATATCGCAATCATGTACAATATTTTTTCTTTGATACCAGGATTTTATTGTTGTACGTGCTACTGCTTGAGAAAGTTTCTAGAAAATTTTTCATCTGCCCCACGAATGTTGAATAACAGATTTAATCATGAGAACATATTATTGCTGTACGTTAAAACAATTCAGACAATGCGTTTTGCAGACAATTTTCTTTCTTATTCTGCTTTCAGTTTTGTTCTTAGCAGTATGATTCGACTGTTTTGGGCAATATATATCATGATGTCTTTTAAAGTATTCGATATGTGGATTCAAATACTTTCTTTCGTTTTCGCAATTCATAATATTCTAATATTGTTTATGGTAATACTGTCGGCTGCTCTCGCTAATGGAGCAGCAAGTTCTGCTAGAGAAGAGATCCTGTCACTACCAGGATGGTTTTCGCAAGATAAAAGGCCACCTAGATGGCAAATTCGCCAGAAATTTAAGAAAAAAGTTAGCTTGACGTTATGGAAAATCTACAGAATCGATAAACCACTCCTTGTCAGTGCTTTAGGGACATTGATTACATATGGATTCCGCTTGGGATCATTGTAAATTTTATGATAGTATTTAAAAATGGAGGCAAGGAAGAAAGGGTTGAATCTGTTAAAATTTTGTATCTTTAGTATCGAAAATTTAGCATCTTTTTAGATTTTTCATTACTTAATATATTGATGCATGCTTGACTGGGATTTAATTTCTATAAAACAACTGACACAAAGTAGAGCTTCATCATATTTGACTTTATATTCTTCTATAGCTGCAAATTCGTTGGAATCACTTTCACTGTTATCGTCAGCGCTTAATGCAATTTCTAATATTTCATTATTAATAGGCCTTAAATCAGCGCTAATGTGTTTTAAAGTAATTAATTGAATCTTAATTTCATTTATTTCGATATTTTCATCCTCAAACAGAGGCATTAAAACTTTACGTGTCTTAATAAAATATGATGGTAACGGAGATCGCTTCTTGACGTTCCATTGACCTAATAATGTTCCAATGTAAAAAATTAAAAAAAAAAAAACATTCAATAAAGTATGTTTACAGTATCGACAGTTTTACAGTTTAAGTACTGACCTTTTATATATTTTAATAACTTCCTGGGGTTCCCATATGTTAGATACGATCCCCATATGTTAGTAAATGTTTCCATTTTGTCAATTCATTTCCTTATTCTAAACAAAACTAATTTTTATAAAAACGAACTTAAATTATATACACTGTTGCCACACACAACTAAATTAAAACTAGTGCAGTGGCTAAATATAGGTAGCTGTACTTAACAGGAATGTTAAAGATTCAAAAATTGAATATCTAAAGACTTGAGTAAGAATATTATAGATGAATCTTCAAAAATTTCTGATACTTGTATGGTTTCTAAGAAACTGATGTATGCAAATGTCTTTGTTTTCATCTTCAAATGATACCACATATTAATCTTCTGAAACTGCCATCTTTAATAATATAGAAAGAAAAAGAAGGCAATGTAAAAATTTTAAAATTAATTTTATGCAGAGGTATTTACGAATTTACTCAAAATTTATGTTAAATGCAAACAAAGTGCTTTCGCTTTTCTTTATTTTCTTTCATAAAGAAACACTCAACTATTCAGCCTGATTGAAAAAATCATTCATAGTAAAATGAAAGCTTATTTTGCGCTAACTGTTTATTTTAAGAATGTATGCATTCTTTCTGTATAATACAAAATTTGGTGTGTCCTGTAACGAAGTTAGACATAAAATTTATTCACAGCTTTTATTCTTAGACTTCCTTTCTG
>JAPMOQ010059770.1:5087199-5117180 GCA_026543055.1 Argiope trifasciata
GATAGCTACATAATAACCTAAGGGCCCATGAATTTTTGTATATCATTTTCATTTTAACAGTTCTTGTCTAAATAAATATTTTTATGCTTTTTTTTTTTATTTGTGTGTAAAGAAAACATTTAGTATTGAAAAGTTTGGAGGTTAAAATAAAAACAGACTAAAATGTGCAAAAAAAAAAAAAAAAAAAAATGTCTAATTTATGTCAATTTTTTCTTCTGTAGCTCTTAATCAGCTATCATAGCTTATATCTTGGTTTCTGTTTAGTTGCATAATGTTTTTTATAATAAAGAATATAATTTGCAAAATTATAATTTTAATTATATCTTTTAACAGAATAGACAATAATAGTGAAAGACAGATAATTCATATATTTCTCCTTTTTCTATTCTTAATGAAGTAATTAATTGCAAACCTGATTTTTCTTGTTCTACCTTACAGTTCTAATCATGACTAATATTTATTGAACATATTTACTAGCTGTGTTTAGTAACTGTATATTTTTAAAATTATTTTGTATCATTTCTTTAAAATTCATTAATTTCTAATGATTAACTTATATTTGTAGCATTTGTGGAACACTGCATTCTGTTGACCAGTATCTAAATATAAAGTTAACTGATATTAGTGTGACAGATCCTGAAAAGTATCCTCACATGGTTAGTAAAACCTCTGTATATATTTAATTTGTAAATAAAAAGGATATATATTTCTCCAACAGAACTTTGATTGTATTGTTTAACATTTATCACATTTATTATTTGACCTCATGATCAATTTGTTTTTGTTTGATCAATTTTCAACCTCATGATCAATCTTTTTTAAAAATCTAATGTTCTGTACCGAAGGTAACACTTAAAATATGTGCAGTGTATTTTACAAATGTTTTCTGAAAGAAAATAATCCAAACCATACTCCATTCACTCTAAGCCTGCAGAATTGCTGCTTTTAATTTATTATTAAATACATAATGTAAATAAAAGTTTTAAGATAGAATAAATATTATCAACTTTTTAGAATATAAACATCAAGTATTCCATTAATTTGAAACACAACAAAATGTTGCTTTTTAAAGTAACTTCATAGCAAAATATTCTATAAGAAATACAATGGAATCTTGTCAAATAAGCATAATTTATTGCCAAATATTGCTTATATTGTAAAACACTTGCTAAGTAAAGAATCCCCCCCCATATGATTTCATGTAAAATAGAACAATGTGTTCCAATTCTAAAAAGAAGAAAATATTTTGACATTTTAAGTAACATAATTTTATATTTATAATATACACTCTCTTTTTTTATCAACTAATTGTATACATTTTTTTTTTTTTTGTATGTGATATTATTTCAAAATTTATCAAAAATGTGGCACAGCATTACCATTAAATGAATTCATAATGTGTATAGCTAATTCTTTATTAAGATGCTTCTAAGCTTGTGATACATGCTTTCATCAACCTTATTTCTCTAGAAGATTTTCACTCTCTTGAGTGTATTAATTCCTCTTGATTAAATCTTTCCTGCAACATTTTACTTTGACACATAATGCAAGTTTATCAATTTTTCTGTACTTTAAACTATGTTTAAACTAAACCAATTCACCAATGTCACTTCTATCCATCGCTAGCCCCATAATCTTTGCTTGAGACGAAATCTTTTCAATTAAGTCTCCCTATGCAATTGTTCAAATTTCTTGGAGTCGCAAATGACAATGATATCCAAAAAATGTCAGTGCAGATGTAAGGGTTCTCTACATAGAAGTACTCAATACTGACTAGTACAAGCCAATTGAGCATGTAACAATATTTCTTTACCACTTATTCTGTAAAACAGTACTTATTAAGAGTTTAACATTTTGTTTTGCTTTTTATATAAGGTACGTATATTAAATGGAAATTGAATATTTTTTTTTGTAGACTACTAACATTTCACTATTTTTATCCATAACAATTAAGTTTTTATATAAATTCCCACATCAATCATTAATTTATCAAAATTTAATAAAGACCTGATTAAATACTGACAGTTTTGGAAACTAATCAAAATTCTATTGTCAGGGTCTGCTGTAGTCTACCATTATCGTAACTATGAATATTAATATTAAATAGATTTTTATTTTTTTACATGTAATGCACAATTAAAATCTAGCTTGTGAACTTGGAATAATAGCTAAGTTTGAATGAAGCCCTTCTGATTTTTACTAAGCATTTGCTCCTTTTCATTACCTGCTATTAACTTTTGATATATTTGTTTTATTATATATATATATATATATATATATATATAATATATTTGTGTTTTTAATTGGCTTTCAAAAATTACAAGTCATAGGAAAATTTTTGTCCTATAATATATAATTTATAAAATAAACTTTTGCATATTAAATAAATTGTGCAAAAAGGAATTCTTTACTATTGTATTATAACATTGACTCTTATTATTAAATAAATGTTTACTTGTAAACCTTATTGCAGTATTGTGTAACCATTGCAGTGATGCTCATATCTCCAATTTTCTATTCATTTCATCTAAAACTTGAAATTGTGCTTTAAAAAAGAAGGGAATAAACTTTAAATTTAATAATTTAATAAAATATTATACTATTAAAACTTTTGTATTTCATTGAAAAAAAACCCATCATATTTTAGTAAAATAAAATAGCAAGTGATGAGCTTGATAAGAATTTGAAAATGCATAATTCTTTAAAGAAAAAAATCATTATTGTTTACTTCTGTAACTAAACATTAGTGATAATTGTCACAGTAGTGAAAATTTTTACACATACTTTAGCATTAATATATACTTTAAATAGAAACCTGTTAAATTCGATTAAATTGAGAACTATCTTCTTATTTTGGTCGTCATCAGTAGAGGGTAAAAAACTCCAGGATGTTTTCATAGTTGCTACTACTATTTAGTTTTTATATTTTATTCACAGAAATGAAAATAATCTTAAATATATTCAACAATATGTTAATATTAGTAATATTTTTTTAAATATATAGGATTCAATGAACAAAACCAAATCTGAACAAAAAGTGGCATTATTGAAACAAAATTATTTGAACTTCAAAATGATATAAAGATCATTTTTGAAATATGCTCTCCACTTTTCAAAGTAATCAATAAATTAATAAATAAAACTAATTAAATTTAGTAATTTTGGATTAAGTGCTAACCTGCATGCACACTCATATTTCCTCTTTCATTAATAGTAGTGGTAAATTTTTAATTTTTAAAAATAAAAATTTACTCCCTTGAAACAATTATTGATATTTCAGATAGTAGTAAATGTAGTAATAAACTAAAACAATATAAATTCATTGGATATAGACTTAGCATGTAAACAAAAATAAAGTTAAGATTTCAAGGAAGAGTTAAAATACAAAGATTTTGAATATTTAAAAAATTCTCCTGGTTATACCTTATATTATTTACTTTTATTATATTGTTATTTATTTTAATCTTTATCATAAATTTATGAGTGTGCATTACTTTGAATTTTTTTTACTATTGAAGAGATTTTTTTTTGGTAATGTTTATTTTATTTGGAAGTACATTTAATAAGTATATAAGAACAGTTAATGATTACAAAAATTTATTTTAAACACTAAGAATCTATAACCTTATTTCCTATCATATTTATGTTTGTAAACTTATGGAATTAAAAATTTTGTTCTATTAGACACTGAATTATGCCTTCTACACACAAAGCATGGCTTTTAAAAGATATAAATTAACACTAAATATTGTTCTTTATTAAATGCTATTTGATTTTAAAAAATTATAAATGTAATGTTTTAAGATCAATTAATCAATGGAAGTCTTGGAACAGTTTAATCTCTCCCTAATGACAAACATTTCAATATATCTCTGCATTTTAAAAATCAAATTTTCTCATCCTTCTGAATTATTAATTTTCGTTTTTGCATTACAATAATTTTAAATCGCAAGCATTTTTTTTTTTTTTTTTACTGTTAATCATGTTTATTTTACTTTTTGGCACGCACTAAGTGAATATTTTTGCATAGGCCACTGTTTTATGAAGTTCAGCTTTTTGTTCATGTCTAACCCAATAGTATGAGTATATGTTTTATCTAAAGTTATTGAATCAATAATTTGAAAAAGGGAACAAATGACCCACCCAACACGATAAAAAAAGTGCATAAATAAATATTAGATATCTTTCAGTGTCAATAATGGACAAAGAACTTAAATCATAAAGTTAAGTTACTTAAGTAGAAAATCTTATATTAAATTTTGCAAAGATTCTTTTTACAAATTTGAAAATAAAAAAAATCAGGAATTCCTTTATTTATCCCTTATTCCTTACTACTTAAAAAATCTTTCCTTTTCTGAATTATTTAGATGAGTTTCAATTCTCCAAAATCTCAACTTTTCTTAAATTCTTTATGATTAATCTGCCAACTTTGGTTAAAATTTCATGATATATTTTTACATTTGATAATGTTGAAAACCAGCGTAATACCATTTTGGTATAAACTCACCAAACATTTTTTTACATTCTCATAACTTTAACTTGTATATAATACAGAATTACAAAAAAATATTTTTTACTAATATTAATGTTGTTTTGGTTTATTTTGCCATTTTGCCTTATTTGAAATATATTTTATCAAATACTGAATAAGTTTTAGAAAAATTCTTATTGTAATATGTTGAGTGATATCAAAGGATACTATCAAAAATACTAGCATATCAGAATAATAAACCACCAATCTTATCACTGAAATATCAACAAGAAACTCAATTTTCTCTTTAGTAGATAAAACTTTAGCATATCAATTGCATAAATACAATAGAGTCCGAATTATCTGAAATTATCTAAGTTGATTGGGACTTTATCTTCTCTGATAATTGAATTCTGCTTATAGTGACAATATTTTAACAAAGGCATTTTTTTTAAACAAAAAAACAAGATTGCTTTTTTGAAATAATGTAAATTCCAAGTATTGTATTAGCTACCATTTTTTATAATCATGAGAGGAAAATAAGTTTGGTTATTAAATGATTCATTCCTGATTTTATATATATAATATAGGTTTGACTTACAATGATACATAGATTTATTTTTTAATTTTACATTTTCTCTATAATTTTTTAAAGGTGCCCTCTAATAATGCTTTTATTTGAGTTTTACTTTAACAAGGAAATATATTGCTGTAAAAATTTGTTTAAGGCATATTTTTAAAATTGATTAAAAATAAAAAAGTACACTTTAGAACTATTGAAATCATTGGAAAGTTAATAATATATTTTAAAGATTGTTATATTATAATCAGATTTTTATTTTTAAGATAATGAAAAAATAAATTTTTAAAGTGAAATGCAGATATTTAAAATTTTTATTAATTTAAAATTTTAATGAAGTAGCTTCATTGTGCATATTTTCACTTTTCAAAACATCATAGTCAAATTTTGTAACATGCCAAATAATCTATACATACAAACACACATTTTATTTTATTATTATAAAAGATTTTGTGTTTTTATTAAATAATAAGCTGTGAAGTATAATCTAATACCTTCATGTGAAAAATTAGCTGTAATATTTACTTTTACATCCTTTTCTGAAATTTTCTTTGACAATGAAAAACAGCTCAATTTTTCTGACACTAGCTTTGTTAAGTAACCTTTACAAGAAAAAAACCCTGCAAAATTTAGATTAAAATTTATAAATTATATGGCTTAATTGGTCAAGATAATTTATTTTGGATGCAAATGATTGTTTTTGTTATTATTATTTAACCTATTTATTGAAAAACTTATCTTATTTAGGATATTTATTGCAATTTTATTTCCTATAAAAGCAAAGTATGAGTTACAAACACATACAAAGAATTTTTAGAATAAGAATTTTTAGATACAAAGAATTTTTATAAATTACTGATGCTTTCAAAAATTATGCAATTCATTATATGGATAGAGATAAGTATCAAACATAAACTGATGGAAATAATTTATTACATTTCCTAATAAAATATTTCTATATGCATGTTTGGCTCATTCTAAAATTATTATTTTATTATTAAAGGCTTAATATACATATTAAATAATGAAGTTTTTTAATTATGAAGTGGGGAGAGGGAACTAAAAATTAGGATTTGTTATTATTTTAATTAGTTTCTCTAATTGTTTTGTTGATTGTTATTAATTTTAAAATGCAGTTTCCACTTCTTATTTTATTCCAAGAAAATAGCTCTTGTTATTTATCAATTTCATAAAATATTGAAATCTGTCAATGCATTAAAAATTTTTTTTTGTTAATGAAATTTTCTACAATTTTGCTGTTATCATTTTTATATTTGAAATATTTTAAAGAACTTTCATTTTGCTGTTATGTAAACTTTCTTAAGATAAAAATCACAAAAAAGCTCTTTATGGATTTAATTTTTGCTATTTTCTTTATTTAAAGTATTTTAGATTTATTGCAATAATGATATTTGTAACTATTTTATTTAAAAAAAATCTTTGTATTTTCAAGTTTAAAAATTAAAAAATAATTTATGGTATTCAGTTTGTTTAATAAATATCCACACTAAATTTATTTTGATACTTTTATATATATATATATATATATTGAATATCGCTTTGATTTTGATCATTCCAATTAATTACATACTAATCATTAATTAACATTTTAATAAATTTGAAAACTGATGTGTCATGTTTATTAATTGTAAGTTGATGAATTAGAAACAGACCTTGTTATCGTTCACTCATTTTACATTTTATTTTTAGCTCGGATTATGTTATGCAATCATCAAATTTTTTTTCTTTCCAATATAGCTTTCTGTGAAAAATTGTTTCATTCGAGGCTCAGTGGTAAGATACGTTCAGCTTCCTGCTGATGAAGTGGATACTCAATTATTACAAGATGCTGCCAGAAAAGAAGCTGCTCAGAGCAAGCAATAATAAAATTACACCTGTGTAATCTAAATAAAGGCATGCATCATCTTCCATCATGTTTTTTGTAAATAAGTCATTTTTGTTACATGTCATGAAATAAATTATCTTTTTTGTCAAAGTAATTTTGTATTTCATTTAAGATACTTATATATTTAAGAAAATTTTATTTTCTATTTTGAATGCATGAAAGGTGAATTATTTCAATTTAAATAATCATATTTTTAACTTTTAAGAAATCATATAAAAACTGGGAGTATGTTATTTCTTTCTGTAGTAATATTTTCTAATGTTTTTAAAACATTTGACTGAAATCATAAAAACAACAACAAAAAAATGAATTAGAAATATTCTCTGAATTTGTGTTAACTGCAAATGCTGAGAATGATTTTTTACGAGATTGCAATTATTGACCTTGTCATCAAATGTCATGGGTGTAGCTTTAAAGTATGTTGAAGCTTTTATCATTATAGCTAACTGGAGATTTTTATGTTGTTATTCTTATTTACGAAGGACATTTTTCATTACTTCATTTTAATTTGTTTAAGATTGCTCACTTAAATGTTTGACAACAATTTCAAAATGCAGTAGATGATTTAAATAGATTATGTTGAAAGAATTTAATAGGTCCCCCCTCCTCTATTTTTGATTAGCCGATTTACTGAAATATAAACTTCTGTTTTGTTCTTTAAAAGAGTTTTTGTTAGTCTATTTTATTTCCATTAATATAATTTCAGTACAACAACAAGTTTAATTTTCTTTATTTTATTTTTTCCACTTGGAGACTTAGGAATATGTCATATACTAGTCATATTATATGTTTGAAAGGCAACAAACTTCACATCTGCATTTGAAATTAAAAATTTTAGATTACTTTTGGTTGAACTATTTCCCCCCCTTTTAATTTCAGTCTTTTGAAAAATATTGTTGCTAATTTCTAAGTTGATGAACCACCACTGAATGGGAAATAGAAAAAATATGAGAAACTGTTATTTATTAGTTTATTCTATTTTCATAGAGTACCATGATTCAAATACACATGAAAAAAATAATTGGGAATAAAATCTGTTTTTTCTCAGAAAATAACATATTACTTGGTGGATAAAGCCACATAATTTATTCAAAAGTTATTAAAATAGCATTACTTTAAAATAAAACAAAATTCTATGCAATAAGCTATTTTTCTACAGAAATAGAATTGGAATTAAATACTTGTTAGTTAACTTTTCAATGAAAGTTTTAGGAATTTTTGAAAATTTTTTGTCTGCAAGCACAGATGTTCAGTACGTTGAAATGAAATGAAACTTAAAATAAATATCTGTAGTTGTGCATTTACTGGATTATTTATGCTAGTGTCATGCATTAATTGCAAATTGTGAAAAGGTTAGTTTTATGAAGACATAAAAGAATGAGTTCATCATTTATTCCATAAATTTAGTCTTGTACATTTGCCATATCTGTCATATTTACCATCGAGTTTTAAACTAAATTAACCTTTAAAAAGTTAGGCATAAGTTTTTTATTCCCTAATAATAGTCTAATGCCAAAAAAATAGTCAAAATTATCAATATGAGCTATAAGTTATCTGCAATATAAAGAAAATGATTTGATCAAAATATCTTTTGAAGACAACAAATCGTATGTGTCTGTAAATTCGCGATTATCCATGGAATCGGGTGTGCGGTAACCTTGAATAATCAACAAAATAACGCAGATCAATGCGAAAGTGCTTTTGACAAAACAGTCTCTAATTGAACTATTCGAAATGAAACTGAAGAAGATGATCCAGATCTCACGCTCCCTTTTATCTTCAGCAATTTTGAAATATCTCTTAACATCTCAAAAATTACGATTTTACTAAATCAGAGTTTCATGCTTTCATGGATTAAGTACAGCAATTTCGCATGGATGTGGAAGCCAAAACATAGTTTAAACAAGTTGGGGGGGGGCTATTGTAATCATTAGGAACTCTTTGGCCCCAGAACACAGTTGCCAACTCCTTAATTCTATAAATATTGCATAGAAGAAAAGCTATACAAGAAATCACAAAACAAAAAATGCAGTATGAGCACGTTCATAGTTGGAGATTACTTAAGAATTGCTTGGCCCTTCTGTACCTTTACTTTTTCAGATTGTTCCTGGTATGGCTCAAAAGGCATCCCTCTTCCCAAACACAAAATCTGGAAACCAAGATCCCCTTGTCATTTGTAGATGGTTTCAAGCAACTACCTCGAGATAATTCTGACTTAAAGGGTCATGACAGCAGTGAAATTGGATTCTATGCTTCTAGCATGCATAGGGTTGAACTGCAATTTGCTGACCTGGTCATCCCAACATTCAGCACAGGAGAAGAGCTAAGGAGCGGTGTTTTTTGTGGTGCCCATGTTTCCACGGAAAGGGGGTGCAGTAGCTTCTGAGGGTAAAGACCCCTGAGCACCCAGAGGGCAGAAGTCTGACTTGTAGTTCACACACACGACACAACCCTTTTTAGGGGGCGGTCGAACTCATTCATCCATCCATCCGCAAGTCAGAATTTAGATCCAAATCAGAGACTGACTCATCCCTGATTCAGTACCCCCAGAGGTATCGTTTTGCTATGGGAACTTGGAGGACTTTGCAGTCTCGACATATTTAACGTGCCCCAACTGCCATTAGCCAACATGGCGGTCTTTGGCCGAGACGAGGACAGAACCCTCGACCTTTCGGTTACGAGACTGACGCTCTATCAACCAGGCTACCGCGGCCTAGCTAAGGAGCGATGGGCGCTCTAAATAAGAATTGCGTGGGTTAGGCTTCCAGACATTTCATCTGGCAGGTTTATCTCGTTCGGAACTTGGTAAATAAAGATTGCGCTTTCCCGCTTTCGCTGGAGGATTTTCCAAACTTTTCTTGGCTTAGTTGATAATTTCCACTCTCTAAGTTCTATCTAAGATAAGCAGTTTGATTCCTCTTACAAATATCGTTATGAATGTAGGGCTTATAGATTCGCCTCTTGTGAATGTTTAATGTGCATTCAAGCTTCAAAATAAATAAACTTTTTTCTTTCCAATCCACTATCGAATAATTTTAGAAATCTTATTTACTTATCCCTTTATGTACCGTATAATGTTGCCATCAATTTTTCAATTTCATTTTTGCATCAGTAGTTTAGTTTCCTTGCAGAATAATCCCAGGGAACGCAAGAAAAAAAAATGTAATTAACAGAGATATCTTTAAAATTTCAATTATATAAAAATTCATTTAATGATTAATTAAATATTTGAAATTCCTACCTTCAGCTTAAATTAACTTATTTGGGTTACATTATCCGTGTTCTTTGGAATACCATAAGCAAAAATAGTCATATAGTAAAGATGTAAGTTAGATTTAAATGATACTTTTAAATACCGTCAATAAATAAAAGGCTATTTATTCTCTGAATCAATTGACATTATTGCCAGTGGTTCTTGACAAACTATTTGCCAGTATGCCACAGGACTTGTCTCCAGTACTTTTAAAAAACGAGTATAATGGATTTATCTGCTTGAGTGAGAATATTGGTAATTTACGTCCTGCTTCCGTATCTTTTTTTTTTTTTTTTTTTTATAGCTAGATCTTGTTTCTAGGGAAAATAGTATTCCATCCATCTAATCGGTCAATTTTAGCTCACGGGGAATGATGTCCTTCACACTCTCGCTCAGTTATCTGAATCCTCTGGTGTGACTATAATTAATTTCCACCTATAAATTCCTAAATTAAATCTTTATGGATGTTAATTATTCGATTTTCTATCCTACAAGAAAAGGTTTACGATCTCTCATTGCATAGTCTTTCAAACTCTAAAAGCAAATTAGACAGTCGATACTTCAAGATTTAATACTGAATGCAGATGTGTTTCTTTCCTCCTTTTCGAAGATTCATACTTTATGACGAATTTAAGAAGAAAGAGAAGACCAAAAACTGATTCTGGACTGATGGAACCAGTGTCTTCGTACTAAAACCGAGGGAAGATTGTGTCAATTTTGCACCGGCAAGCTCCCTACTTCATAAATGACAAATCATTTATCAGATTCCCCAACTGGAGATTCATCAACCGAACTAGATTAAACTTAGTGCCACGCATAGGTATTAGCTATGGAAATTTAGAAATTATCAGTTATTGCTGATGCATTGAATCTGTAAACAGATTTTGCTCGATATAGTACACCATTGCTAGATTTACTGCCGCAGCTGTATAGTGGGCAGCCTTGTCACTTTGTAAGGAATGCTTTGAGCTCTTCCTACAAAGAAAAATTGGCAAGTTTTATTACTGCCCTTATTGGATATTTCATGGCTGCAAGATAAGAAATCGAAATTACTGCAATTGTAATGGGTGCCCTAAAATCCTAGGTTGGTTGATTTGGGTTCTTTGGGGCAAAAACCTTATCTGATCATGCTGTACCAAGCAAACGGTAAAATATTATAGATAGAATTATAAAACCGCACATGATAAAAATAAAAGCAGAAAGTTATTAATATACAAATACCAAAAATAAAAGTTCAAATACGAACAAGGTTAAAATTGTAAATGAAACAAAGATGCGAAAAATGTATTACCATGATGCAATGTAAAAGCCAAGCTTGAATGGAAGTTAAAAAAAGTTAAATGCAACTGTATTTAACTAATACGAAAGAATATTTCTTAAAAAAAAATTCGTCACTACCTTTTATCTGACTCTTTTCAAGAAACTGTGTATGAGCAATATGGTCAAGTGATCCTGTGTCAACTACATTGAGCAACCAATAGGAAATCGACAATATGATCCTACATATAATGAACATCAAAGCCAGAATAAATTAGAAATTTGATAAAGACGTAGATATGGACTATCTGAATTGTGCGCTACAAATAAGGGTTTCAGTGTAAATACTATATGTAAATTGTACAAATATTTTCATAGATCATTAAACACGTATTTGGCTCAATGATAAGTTTTCCGCTGTTTAAAAAGAGTTCGTTATATTCCTTAACTAACTAAATACGGAACTATAAACTAGGACCCTAATAAAATGGCACCGCCTTAATAGTTCGACTAACGAATCTTCGGTACATTATGATACCCGTTGATTCTAGCTGACTAATCCTAGTAACTCTGCTCCATGTGCATTCATTATACTAGAGTTAGAAAATTCAGGCGCAATAGTCTCTTCTTATCAGTTTAATTGTTGTAATAGTTAAACTGGGTAAATATAGCATATAAAATAATGAGTTTTCCCCTATGGAAGACGTGAATGTTTTACAATATTCTAAAATTTTTATGTAACATTCTATTCCTTAGCAATTAAATAATCTAAATTGGTCAAATTTATTCATTAAATATCCATATTTATATAAATCTTCATGCTAGACTTTCTTGTATTTATGTTATTAATTTAATTTGAATTTTTTAAAAGAAATTATCTTTCTTTTAAAAGATAATTGTAATTGATTCTTAAGACATTGTAAAACTTTTAATTATTATGTTTACATTTTCTTCTAAGTGATTTAATATTAACCTGTTAGCCGGTAATGGCGGCATATTTCAGTGTAAAACAAGTTGAATGTGAGTTAATTATACATTAAAGTTTGGGAGTAGTATAATAAAATACGTTTGATATGCTTCTTGATAAAGTTATTAAAAACTCCTGCATTTTAATAAATTATTTACCCTCTTTAAGGTGATGATTGATACCTCCTTATATTTTCTGCTTCTGAAAATGCAATGTGTACTGTTCAGAAACGAAAACATGAAAAGTAGTTTGATTCTCTTCGGGGTTTTAACATCATGATGATATATTTTAGTATATAATCTGAAAATTGTGACATGCAGGATTTTCAGCTATGCAAAACGCTCTGCAAACTTTTGGACTTAGAGCAATCAAATTAACCAATAGAAACCTTTGGGAAAAAGTTTTTCAAAATTGTTCTTACATTTCTAAATTAAAAATTAATAAAATTGCTAACATTTTGCCCAGATTTTAATTTCAGAGCATTAAATATTTTTACCTATACTTTAAAAAAATACTTAATTATATTTATGAGCAATCGTTTTCAATAATTAGGTGCAATAATATTAAATATATATTTTGTGGGCACATTATCGTTGCTATAATGAAATGTAAATTAAAAAAAATAAATAGCGAATCATTTGTTAAGCTTTACCATACCGCAATGTTTCTGGCCCGAATTATCATCTCTCCTTTTTTATTTTCCCGTATACTAAATATAGTGAACGTATTATAATCGACGAAAAAAAAAAAAATCGAACTCGAGATTTTGACGTTCAAGTTTTAGATTTAAAGTTCAAAAAATGCGATTTTTTTTTTTTTTTTTGCATTATGTCTGTCTGTCTATAAAATAATTCAAACACGGTTCAACTGGATGGATAAGAATTGGTGTATGATTTTCACACCAAAATTGTAGATTTCTATCACATTTTGAGCCAAATTTATTCAAAAGAAGCCTGTTCGGATGATAGCTACAAAGCGAAGAAAGCTAAATTGATAAAATTAGGTACGTAGATTTAATATCTATGTAGTAAACTTTGTGTGTATGTGTGCCATTTCTAACAAGAGATCGAAAGACTGCCGATATATACTTTCAAAAGCATGTAAATGTAATAATTTAAAAATGAGATGCCTTAAATATATCAAATATGGCATCTGATTTTATGTCTAAACTTGCAGCTCTGTATCAAATGTTGGTTTAAATCTGTTTGAGAAAAAATTGCATTTAGATCACAAATTCGATTTCGGTTACTATTAATAGCATTCTATGGATTAATCGCCAAAAATCCCTAAATAGATTCAGTAAAGAAGCTGAATTCATGCCAAAAGTCTCTATTTCGTGACTATAGTGTATGACAATGTCATAAAAGCCCTTCTCTGCTTTACCCAAAGCCCACAGTTTTTTGTAGATTGGTTTGGTTTAGTTGCATTAATGTCCCTTTTAAAGCAACACTAGGTCTATTTTGGAACGGACCTCGTCATTTTGAACCTCGGTCAGGTGACGAGGACGGCACCTGAACTGGCAACCACCCCCCTCACCACACCACGCCACACAAGCGGGAGGACGTTTGGCCTGACAAATTTAACATGCAAGAGACCCCCTCACACGACGGTTCTTCGGTGGAATCGTGTCTCGAACCTGAAACCCTCCGGTTCCGAAGCCGAGACCTTACCACCGGGCCCCAGCGGCCCCAGTTTCTTGTAGAAGATGGAAGATAAAACGTTTATTAGGATGCGAGAATGTGTTGGGAAGACCACTCTTGCTGATTTCTAAATGTCAGATGACGAGAAAAAAAATCATTTTTCTAAATACTACATTTACTGTGAATTAAAGTATTTTCACCTTTTTCGTTTCGTAGTAAATTGTGAAAAATTGCTCTCTTATGCATGTAAGAAAAATTCTGCTACTAAGCAATCTGAAATTACCAAATGAGCCTAATTATTCTTCCTAAGAATGTAAATAAACAGTAGATCACAGTAATTAGCTTGTATAAAGAACGACTTTCATTTTCGACTTCGAGCTGGTCATTACATTCTTACATCAGTGATTTAATCTTGTATTATGTTTTCATTTGGGTTACTTTGCAAGAAGCAAGAATAAATTTTCTCTCTCCGAATATTGCGAGCATATAAAAAAGAAAAACATATTATCTTCCTGTATACATTATAATCAAATCACTATTATTTTCCTTTGATTACAACATCTCATCAAGAACAAGGGGGAAATGAATATTGCAGCGCATAGTGCAGCAAAAAAATGCCATTAAACGTACAATTATGTTTCGAATCATTCGGCGGATAATTTCGGTAATTAGTACTGTTCTGCCCCGCTGGTAAGAAAGGAGATCTTGACCATCAACCTGGAAAAGAAAACATGAATGTATTTCCGAGATCCTTTCAGGACATTTGTGAAAAGAAGAAATTACCCAAAACGTTCCTCGTCGTAGCGTTTCATTCTTACAGAGCTAGACCTTCATTGTATGAAATGTATTTAGCAATACGATAATTGTGTTTCGTTTTGGATTCATTCCGTGTTTTTATTCTAGTGTATTACATTTCAAGGTTTTTAAGCAGATTCATTATAGGAATACTCTTATTGTAATGCTGTCATGACGTGATTTGAAAAAAAAAAAAATCAGACTTTTTCCGGTCAGGGTTCCTATAACTCCTAAGCAATAAAAGTGTTTCGATTGATGCAATAGCTTAAATGTTAGTGAGTTGGAGGTCAAGAAAGTTTAAAAACAAATAATATAAAAAAATAATTCAATTCAATTCCTACGTATTTTCTTATATTATTTATATATATTTTATATTATTTATGATCAGGTGTCCCGTCAGTAATCTCAGAGCTTAGAGACGACTTGGCTTCCATTTCGCGAGTTGGCGATGAATTTTCCTACCAAATAAAAATTGCTGGAAAAATTTAATGAATGAATTAATATTTGAAAATAAAAACTGTATTAGCAACAAGTGTCATGTACTACAAGTTTAAAAAATTTATTTGACCTTGAGTGGATGAATAAAAAATATTTTATTAACGATTGAACATTTTAATTATATAGGGTATGTGTGAACTAACAGTAGGAACTGTATGACTTTCAAGACAAATTATAACTTAAAATATGAGACAGCTTGTAGAGAGGATATTATTAGTTGACTTTCCAACCTTTACGCACACCATTTATGTGACTTGTTTATGCACAATGTTTGATTACTATTGCATCATTTGAATCGAATCTGCCGTTGATAAAATTGTCGTAGGGTTGGTTTATTGTTTTTAAAAGCCTAGATTAGTTCATGTTGTCCGATTATTGGATGGCCATTAGGAACCATCCGACGTAACAAAGCTATGAATGAGAAAGAAGAATTACTTTAAAGAATATTAGGATTTATTAAAAATTTTTAGTGTATAAGAATTACGACCATTTGAAATAAGTATAGTTGATTACAATAAATTGCAAGCTGATGAAGCTCATTTGATGACTAATTTCTTTAGTTTTAAACATAACAATAACGAATATGCTTAGTCACTGCAGACCCACCCCGTGTCCTTCTCATAATCCTTTTAACATTGTCTGCAAAAGATGCTTTATCCGTCATGAAAACTTCAGCGGCGGTTTTGTTCAGAGGGTCGTGAGGATTCGGTTCCAGCAGAAGGTACTGCAGTCCATACATGACAGAATCGATGCTCAGAACTGGTTTCCAATCCTCTCTGAGAATGTTCAGACAAATGTTTCCTTCCGAATCGATGTTGGGATGGTAAATTTCGGTTTCGCATTTCACTTTGGGTGGTTCGTAAGGATAGTTGTTGGGAATTTGGAAGTCGAAAACGAAACTACCATTTTGATAATAGCCTTCGTCCGGTGATATGGTCAGTTTGAAACGGAACAAATTATTTGGGTCTGGGAAGTCGACACTGCATGTTGTTGGCAGTTTCAGCTCATTTATATCTCTTGTAATTCGGATCAAAGCAACTGAAGCTGCCGTTTTGGAAGAATTCTTCTCGCCATCTTTTTGAGCTTGCTTTATTTTCTGCTTCAGCCTCAACATGGTTTTTGAACGATAAAAGTAACAATATGTTTATCACAGACATAGATGATAACAGATAAATTTTATCGTTCCTATTGCCAAATGGGGAAAAAGAATCAACGATGAAAATAATAATTAAAGCAATGTGACTTGTACTTATCCCTACATCCAATGGAAAAAGCGCTTGATTAAGCCTTCTCTTATATATGCTTTTGCGTGAAACGGAAGTATGAACGAGGAAGCAGGAACTGACACCTCAACTTGAAAAACACCTCATTTCAACTCTGAAATACAGAATGAACTGAAAAACGAAATTGCTTAGATCGGATTTTGTTGTTAACGAAATGTTATGACTAATGCAGCTTTGTAAATAAGGTTTTGTCATCTTAAAAGCAGTTAATAAATGTTCGACAGTTGTTTAAAAGCTATGAAATTTATTTTCACAATTCAAGAATCTCATAGTTGTAGTGATGTTGTTGTTGTCTAAGGCCACTTAGTCATACCAAGCCGAATTAGCGGAGCTCTTTCGATTAAGGCAGAGGTGTGCGCCTTTCATTGTTAACGAGCACCATTCTGGTGAAAGGACGACTTTACTCGAACACACTCGACGCAATCCTTTTTAGGGGGTGGTCGAATTCATTCACACACTAATTCATCAGCAAATCAGAATTGAGATCAAAATCAGAGACCGACTCATCCCTGATTCAGTATCCCCAGAGGTATCGTTTATAGTTGTTGTAAATGTAACAAGTGTGTTATTCATTATGATATATCATAAAGTTGGGTTCACTGGAGGCTAACTATTCCCGCAAAAGAGGATCACGTCTACTTCTGGAAAATCACGTGACCACAACGAGACAAAGGCAAATAATTGTCCCGTAGGGACAAACGTTATCCTCGTTGTCTCAAGTGCTCACACGAAGACAATGCCGGGACAACAGCAGAGAAGCAACGTTTGCGGACAACAATAAGCCTCGTGTGAACCCACCCTTGGTCTTGTAGAATTACAGGAAATAAGGATGTGTTGTGATGTATTTATAACTCATGCCTAGTTTTACGACTCTGGCGTATACTAGTGAGGACAATGTAGCATCAGCATTAGTATCCACAGAATATTATAAATAAAATTTTTCTAATTACAAAAAAGCTGGACACATCAGATTTCTTCATTAAATAAAATTGATATGGTACTAGGCAAATTCTTTTATGTGAAAAAATAAAAGTCACAGTTGAAAGAAAAGAATTTTGATGAAACTAATATCTGAGGGGAAAAAAAATCTTAAATTATCATTTGTATTTCTTTCAACAAATTGTTAAGTTGAATTGTTTAAATTAAATTGTGTATGTGACATACATCGTATTTTAATCAGGCACAAGCAATAACAAAATGGAGCATCTTGTTTTTAAATATAGGATTTCATAGTTTCTTTTTATCGATTAATTTTTACTCTTTTTAAGTAAATGCTGAAATTTAAATCAAATCTGTTTAGGGGTTGGTTTCTTGTTGATCTGTACTTTTAGAAACTGGTTAACATAACAAGTTAAAGGCATAATGACAATCCGCCTAAAGCAATAATTCAATTTCCGAGTACCTAATGCTAAATGCCATGAATTAATCACCAAGAATGCCACAACAGATACAGTAAAGTTGTTGAATTCACAACAAAAATAAATATTGATTAAGTATTGTCCGCTAATGCTGATTTCCTCAATGTTTAGAATTTTATGTGGTGGTAAGGAAATAACATGTTTGTTAGGGAGTACAAAATAGCTCTGGGGAGATGACTTTCGCTATTTGGTGCTTGTATGCCAGTTGTTAATTCAAAATGTCATTTCTTCACTCAACACATCGACGGACCATATTAATACTTCTCATAACACATTCATTGGATTAAGGATCTCTAAAATAATACTCCTCAAATAAAATCACACCAATTTAAAAAAAACAACCATCTTTATTAAAACACAATTATAAATTGATAGAACAACACAGTAATAAATATATATACAGCTCGCGACATGTAATTGCATTGAGTCACGAGATTGAGCGAGATGGAGAAATGCGCGTGAACATTCTCCCCCCGTTGACATGTTTCAAACATTCAACCAAATACATAATATTACAAATAAATTTTTTTTTTTAGAAATTAATAAAATTATTTGAACAGCAATCCACACCTTTCTCCAATGTTTTTACATTAGTCATTTCGGCATGGGCAATACACATACCCTACTCACTGCCCTTTTAAACGTGCCAAATTGGGTTTTAACCTGAACCACTCTAATTTTTTTATCTCCCCCACAATAGATTTCTATAATTCTACCCAGAGCCCACTTATGAGTAGGCAAGTTGTCTTCTACCAGCAACACGAGATCTCCTACCTGAACATTTTCTTTCTCGAATACCCATTTGTTTCTTTGCTGTAATTCGTTCAGGTAACTCCGGTGCCATTTTTTCCAAATTTGCTGAACTAATTTCGTAACTCGTTGCCATTTTTTTAGTTGATGTTCTTTAAAACTAGTTAAATCAGGTTCGATAATTGAATTCATTGGTCTATTGATCAGGAAATGAGCAGGTGTTAGAACTCCAAAATCATCTGCATCGGCTGATAATGGATAGAGTGGGCGCGAATTCAAAATTGACTCGATTTGGATTGTTAATGTTAGGAATTCCTCAAATGTTAAATTAGCTCGCCTCGAAACTCTGACAAAATGAAAGTTGAACGATTTGACAGCAGCCTCACAAAGCCCACCTAAATGAGGTGCTCTTGGAGGGTTGAATTTCTAACCTATTCCTTCTGCAGCCAAATAATTAGCCAGAATTTCATCGGGATTTTTCACCAACTCAAGAAACTTTTTAATTAGGTTATTGGCTCCCTTAAAATTTGTTGCATTGTCAGAAAATAATTTTGCACATTTGCCTCTCCGGGAAATGAATCTTTTTAACGAAGCTATAAAACACTCAGATGTCAAGTCTGACAAAATCTTGAAATGGGTAGCCTTTGTTACGAAACACACAAATACACATACAAACACCTTATGTAATGTACTTTTTCGTTGATGATTATATTTAATCATGAATGGACCACAAAGGTCTACACCAGTACAATTGAAAGGAAAATCAGCTAAAACTCGGTCCCTAGGTAAACTGCCCATTAATTGACTAGACACAATGGGTTTTGATTTGAAACATGGGATACATTGATGAATTATCTTACGACACATTGTACGACCACTTAGGGGCCAAAACTTTTCTCGAACAATACATAGTAAATTTGAAGCCCCGACATGCAAATGCTTCTTGTGATAATACTCTAAAATTATCATAGTAAGTTTATTACCTTTTGGCAAGATAGCTGGGTGTTTTGACACAAAACTTAAATTTGAATTTTCTAGTCGGTCTCCAACCCTCAAAATACCATCACCATCCAAAACCGGGTTGAGGCTTTTTAACTTACTGTTTGGAGAAACAAATCCTTTGAATTGCAAGGTTTGAATATCGGCAGCAAACTCTTGATGCTGCAATGCTTTAATTAAGAAATTCTCAGCTTTTCTCAACTCACTGCTGGTAAGAGGACCTGTATTACGCCCAAGTGGATTTCGAGCATTGTCACAAAACCTAAAAATGTAACTAAAAATACGTAAAATAGACATATAATTATTACTAAGCTGAATTAATTCAAAAATTAAATGTCCTTCAATAATATTAAAAATTTTAAAGTTCTTAGAATTGTTCTTAATTTCAGCAATAAACTCTTCATCTGCTTCTGATGCAGGAACCGGTTGATTAGGATAGCTTTTATCATCAAGAAATTCTGGTCCATTCCACCATAATTCACAAGTCATAAGTTTTTCTGGGTCTATTCCTCGTGATAAGATGTCAGCTGGATTTTGCTCCGAGGATACATGATGCCACTCGTTAATTCTAATCATTTCTTGAATCGTCAACTTCTCTGGATGCAAGATTCCATGGTGTGGAATATAATAAGAGGAAGATGGTTCAGTTGTCTCATTAACTTTCTCCATGTGTCCCAACTCCTCATATTCTCTCATAAAACCTGAATGTAACGACAAATACTCTGAATCCCTCGCCAGACGATTCCACAACGAATTAAGTCCTTTTACCGCAATGGCATTTGAATGTCCCAAGCAAGACGGGTCCTCCCTCAAAGGCATTGTAAGCACATATCGACCCTCCTCATTCCTGCTATGGGTTTTTACAAAATGCTCTTCGCACAACAAGGCCTCCTGACTCTTAGTGACCTCATTATCCACATTTTCAACTTCACAGAATTTTCTCATAGTACGATTCAAATCAACATCTAAAATCAACCCAAAATGAACTTTGTTCTCCCTCACCTCATCTACACTACCACTAGCAACGTAACCAAAAACTGTATTCTGAAACAGCAACGATGAATTCAAATCTCGAAATTGTCCAGGTCTCAACAATTCATAAAATACTTCAGCTCCTAAAAGTATGTCTATCTTTCCTGGGATATTAAAACTAGGATCAGCCAGTGATGGAAATCTTAATACTTCCATATTTAAATCAATGACCTTGTTCGGGGTAACATCAGTAATTTTGTTTACTACTAACATCGACAATTCTCGCTCAAAGCTCCTATCCTTGTTTGTAACCATAGTTTTTACACAATTATTAACCACCATAGTAGCGTCATTCACACATGAAACAATAGTATTTATTTTTTCCAACTTCAATTGCAGTCGTTCTGCGCAAGCTTTCGTACATAAACAAGACTGACTTCCTACGTCCAATAAACATCGAACCTCCACAAACTCTGAATATTTATTTCTAACCAAGGCACGAACAGTACTAAGAAGGACATTCTTATTTTGGCTCTTTTGATAACTCGTAGCAACTATCTTTGATTGGGCATTATCCGCCCTTTCCTTTAACGTTGGGTTTGGCGCTACTTCCTCGTCATAAACTGGTTGACGAATAGAAATATTTTCAAACAGTGAATTATTAGTACTATTTTCCTCTCGCGGAAAATGGAGCATTTGATTATGAGATCTGCCACAAAAACAATTTCTATTAGAGCGACAATCGCGAATTTTATGTGGTAACAAACAACGAAAACACAAAGCATTTCGTTTCACTACATCAACTCTTTCCCTTGCAGAAAGTCTCTTAAATTGGGGGCAGTTATAAAGAGGATGATTAGCACTATTCTTACACATAACACACTTTGAATTTTTTACTTCTGACACAAACACTTTAGAAACGGATTTATCAGAACGCCAATTTAGAAATTGCGATTTATTTCCCAAAATTCTTTTTGTATCTCCTGCCACGATCTTATTATTTATCTCGCTTTTACATTTACTTTTCGATGATAAGAAAATGTCACACTCTCGACCGAGTTCATGAGGTTTAAAATAATTTTCACCTTGTTTTACCGCAATATGAGTCATTAATTCTGTATCAAGAGTTTCAAAAATTCTATCAGAAACTATAAGCTCGCATAGAGATTGGAAATCCTTCACTTTACGCAACTGACAATAGTAGTTAAAAGATGCACTTAATCTGGATGCAAATTGAACAAAACTCTCGGACGGGGATTTTTGAGCTTTTTTAAAGTTATTTAAACATTCCTGAGGGGTGGGTTCAAATTCCTTTAAAACTATTTTAATTTTATTATAATCATTTAAATCTCCTTGATTAATGTAAACCAGCAAATTACTGACTTTTTCACCCAAAATATTCAACAGAATTTCTGCTTTCTAATTTTCCGAAACATTTTTGTTTTGGAATGCTTTTTCCAAAGAGCTGAAAAATAAATTAAAGGATTCCGATTTACATGGTACAGGGATAGTTAAAATTTTAATACTTTTTATTAAGCTTTCTAATTCAACACTTGATGAATTCGAATCCATGATTTCAGTATTTTGTGTATTATTTAATGACTCTTTTTTAACATTGGCTAACTCTATTTCTTTCTCTATTTGACTCAATTTTAACCTTTCTAGTTCAATTCATTTTCTATTCTTTCCTTTTCTTGCACTAGCTTTGCCTGAGTATCGGCTCTTACTTGATCTACTAGACCCTGAACTACTTCAGTTTGTGTTTTAAACACTTCACTTTTCTCAATCATCTCTCTCAACTGAATTACTTTCGCATTATCAGGAACGGAAAGCCCTAACTCTTCAGCGATAATCCGCAACTCCTCTTTCTTTAATTTGGTACTCAACGGCATGATTGATATAAGTGAAAATAACTTTTACATACAACCTCTCACAAATTATATCTTTTTTACTGCTAATTTTGCAATCACAAGGAAACTGTCGAATCGAACTACAACACAATTACGCTATGAATTCCAAAAACGAAACCAAAACCTTGTCAGACACACTACTTCCAAACTTAGATAACACTTTTCACAACAAAATACACACACGGGATTTACCAATTCTAATCCGATGCAAGAGTTCTGAAACCAAACGAACCAGAAACCAACTTTATCAGCAATGCTACTTTCAACTATATTCCAAACTGTACACGAATTACATTGACAGAAATAACTAATCCTAAAGCAAAAGTAACTAAATTCTCATAACAATATCAACACACTACAACTATTTCTTACACAATATAATATCAATACAAAATCTCAAATTCAATTTCACATAAACAACAAATAATCCACAATAAAATCACAATAATTATGAATATCTCACCTTAATATCTTTATCCAAAATTGTATAACTCAATACTCCAAAAAATATTTCCAAGATATCACCTTATTAAATTTTATCGCATATCTTGATCCTTTTGATTCCAACGAAAGTCAAACTATCCATTCAAAATTCCAAAAGCCGCACCTCTTTCTCCGGCTCGCATACGGACCAAAATGTTAATTCAAAATGTCATTTCTTCACTCAACACATCGACGGACCATATTAATACTTCTCATAACACATTCATTGGATTAAGGATCTCTAAAATAATACTCCTCAAATAAAATCACACCAATTTAAAAAAAACAACCATCTTTATTAAAACACAATTATAAATTGATAGAACAACACAGTAATAAATATATATACAGCTCGCGACATGTAATTGCATTGAGTCACGAGATTGAGCGAGATGGAGAAATGCGCGTGAACACCAGTAATAAAATTACCCACCTAGTTTTTTTTTCTTAGGTCCTTTCCTTGCACTAAAATTGGGATTCAGTAACCTTCATTGAGATGATTCAATAAATCTAATCAATGATTAGGATTATTTGAAAATCAGTGAAAATACTTACTTCAACTATCATGTTTGAATAATGTGTAGACGCATTAAACAAGAATTAAATGCTACGAGAAAAAAGAATTTGACTTAGAAATTTCGGGAAAGCAAGTAATATTTTTACTATAAATTTAACAATGGCAAAAAAAAAAAAAAAAAAAAAAAAAAAAAAAAACGTGAGCGAAAATTTCGATGGAACAATATATTAGATTAGAACTTAATTACATCAATTAAAAATTGTATTGAAAATGGATTTCGGAAAGTTAACTAAAATTTGGGGAAAGTATCGTATGGATATAAAATTGATAATTTTGAAATTTTTATTTTTACTTTTAAGATCCTTCCTTGGACTGAATCTTGATGTGTAGAGTTTTTCGGAAACTCATTTTTTTTCTGGAGGGGGGGGATAATCACACTTATCAAGCAAAAGCAAAGGCCAAAGCAGCAGCAGGATTGTTTGCTAATGAATCTAGAGGAAGAAAAGTTATACCAGATAAAGGGGGCAACACACAAGTTTAATAGAATACAAATTTACTGTAGCATATTGAATCAATTACAAATAATGGTCTTAGTCCCTAATATCTGCGCCGTTTCAACGTCAACGGTTTCTAGTACCAATGTGATAAAAATATCAATGATGACATAAACCACTACGTACACTCTTATCCATTGCTAGAACACATCATTAGCATTACTGATGTGGGGATGTTTTTTTTTTTCCTATTTTCTGTTTTTTAAGGGTTACAAATAAAAAAGAACAGAGGATCGATGTCCGGAGAGTGCTGGCTGATGTACACTAACGTCAATGGAATGTATTCCTCCAAATTTAGAATTGAACTCTACGACACATACCAATTTACTTTCCTGATTTTTATTTTCTTTTGTATTTTTGTGTTTTAATTTTTTATTTTAATTTATCCACTTCAATTCTTTTTTTTTTTTTCGCTTTTCTTTTGCTTATTTTTGCTTCCATTTTATTTTTATTTATTTATTTTTGCGTAAAACGTTTGGAGTAGGCTATGCTGCTTATATCCTTTTACCGGCTTTTTTTAAACATCTCGCATATCTTTACATGTCTTTTAAGGAAAGGATGCCCTTTCATCTCTTAATTCTAAATTTGTAATCATTGTTGTTGGAACTTATTTCGGTACAACGCCGCTGTTGGCACACACCATATAGGTAATAAAATAGCTCAGTTGCACAACAGCTGATGCAGGCAGGATTTGCATATCTTCGAACGGCATTCGAACAATTAATTTTACCTCGCAGGTTTGTTGTTATACGGAGTCCTGATTATCATTGTGCCTGTTGTATTTTTTTAATTTTTAATGCCAAATTTGTAATTATTTTATATATTCCTTCACATTACTAAGGATGCTAGTAGTAAGGGCTAAATCAACAAAAATCAAAATGGGTAGTAAATTAAACATGATTTCAGAAGAGACTGCTCAAAGAATGACTCCGTTCGTTTATTTGTGTTACCATATAAGCAACAGATATTAGAGGCACTTAAATGTAAATCCCGACCGTAATTTATATAAATTGACATTGTACTCTTATTACATACATTTCATTCAAGTTGCTTTGTATTTTATCTGAAATGATACTTTCTTTTACTTTATACATTGGTAAAGATTTTCCTGTAAGTATCCAGCTTTGCAGATGCGAAGTATGTTCTTTTGTAGAAGTTTGTTTGTCTTGACATATAAAATAATGCTCAAAAATTTGTACATGGAATTTCGGGTATTCTTGTAATGTTCATTTTCAGCGCAAAGGCAATTTTCTTGCTTGTAAAGGAGGTTAAAAAAATTTTTTTTGTTATCATTTTTTTATTATTATTAGATACTGTCTTACTATTTCAATTAAGAATTCCTATTATAAATTACTGCTCGGAATTATAGCGTCTTGAATAAATTTAACTTTATGAAACTTGCACGTTCGCACCAATGGAGCTACTGAAGTTTCAATTGTAAGTAAAGGAAATGTTTCAGCAAGTAAAATTTAATATCTAATAGAAAATTCAGGACTATAGAAGGAATGATTTATTTTAATTATGAAGTAGTAGAAAAATATTTGTTTCTTATAGCATTTGTTTTCTTCAATAGTAAATAAAATGTGTGTTGAATTGAGATAATTTTTAAATACGTAACTACAAATCGGTATGCCTAGAAAAAAAATACCGAACAAAATCACACTCAAAATTAATGTAATATGTAAACGTATGTTTAATAATCACAGTGAAATTATGTTAATTTAGATATGGTTATAGTAACTAAACATAAATATTAAAAACAATAAATATCGTGCCATTTGAAAATCTCTTAAAAATATATTATTCTTCGTGTAATAAATATAGCCTCTAGAGATTAATACTATTAAGTAGAGAAAAAAACTATGTTTAATAGATGTATAATATTTGTAAATATTGCTGTATGAAACTTCATACTATTGTAACAAATAAAATGAGTTCTAAGTGTACTGAAATTTGAAGAAAACGTGTTTCGAGAAAAAGGTTATATATATATATATATATATATATAACAGAAGCTGTTGTTAGAATCATTATTAAAGGATAATTCATTAATTCTTGTTTTTTCAAATCAATGCAATTTCTGTAATCAGTAAGAGGCCCTCTATTTCATAAGAAAAAAGTTGAAAAATCTTTTTTTGAAGGTACAAATGCTCCAAATTCCCTTCAGATGTAATATGTTTCTAATTATATCAGCATTGATTTGGTCATATTATCACTGATAACACTAATAATCAGTGATAATATTTTCCTAATTCCTTTTGGAATGTTTCTAATTCCATCAAAGATAATTTTATGTCCTCATGGCGTACAAGCTTTACGAATTGAAGGATTAATGTTCTCCTAATGCTTAACGGATCTTTGGTAAAGTCCTTATCTCAAACTATTTTCAGTCTTTGTCACGATTCTTGCATTCAAGAACGGTTCAAAATGAATTACTCACACAAACAACATTAAGGTGACGGCATCATGACCAAGCTGTTTTCTAACTGCAAAAATGTTTCATCAAGTTTATTTCCCAAACAAGAGTTTTCCCATTTCGGCTGAAATAATCATTTAGAAACAGTGAAAGCCCCGATCGCTTTGTGAGTTTTCCTTTAATTGACACAAAAACAAATTCCTTATTTAAAAATGAGATAAAGAAACCCTCTACAGGGCCCCAAGACTCTAAATAAAAATTATACACGTTTTATTTATTACTAGTTAGTTATAATTAATACTTGTCAAAATATTCATCGAATTCAATGGCTAAAATAACTGATTGCAAAACAGTCACTTCTCAAGAGCATTGTTCCGTTGTCACGTGAGCATTTCTGTTTCCTTTCACCTGCTCTGTTACATCATACACTTTCCCGAGTGAACTATGCGCGTTGCCTAACAATGCGCGCTGCTGCCAAACATTTGATTCCTCGCTGTCTGAGAAATGCCTCTCATTTTAGAAAGGATACTTTCTTTTCAAGGACATCGTGGCTAAGCTTAAGCAATGTTTTCTGCTTCTCAACGTGCCTGTGATCCTGACAATAATATTTAAAAACAGACAATGGGAAATAGGGTAGATTTGCTACTTGATATTAAGAATTCTTTATTTTTTTACTTAAAAATACTTGGATTAATAAATAGAAATAATAGAAATAAAATAGAAATAAAATACTTGGATTTTTAAATCATCTGTGTATCAAATTATCAAACATAGCAATTCAAAATGTGAAAAAGGAGTAAAAAATTATGAATTCTTTTATATTCCATTTTAATAACTTCATTCGAAAATGTATAAATCGGATTTTATTCTAATTAAAAACATATGCTACAGACACAAGAAATTCCATTGCCTATTTTTTATTTTACCACTTTCACATTATTTGTATACAAAATTGTCAAATGTTCAGAACATTACAAATTATTCATGGATTTAAAAAAAGTCACAATGACAAAAATTTACTGAGAGATTAGAAGTATTGTGACTGAAAAGGAATTTAATACGAAATAAATAATAAAATAATGCAATTAAATGCACAATGTTATAAAAATATCCTTATATTAAAATGACTGTTAAGTTCATATTTTCCATTAACTTAGTTTTTATAAAAATACCACCCTATAGTAAAACCTTTTTGTTACATGCTTAAAGAATATTCAGACCATGAAAAATGAAATACATATTAGAAATATATTTAAAAATAAAAGACCTGACCCGAAATAACAGAATTTGAAACTTGAGGAATTTATATAATAGCTGAAAGTAGAAATCAAAGATTGCAAAAGAATTTATAAAATAATATTTTCCATTTTGGTGAATCGTTTATTTTGTTATTTAAGGGGAAAGGTAGCACTAATCGATTAAACGGAAATTTGATAAAAAAAATAATAATTTGTCAATAACGTTTAGGAAAAATAGTTAAAAACGAAGCCCCCCCCCCAAGAAAGAATGACGTTGTGATGTATATTAATCCTCCTGAAAAAAAAACGGAAATAATTTTCAGTTATTACAGATAAATGTATACATTTGTATATTTTAAAGCGACATTCAGTATACATAAATTCTCCAATGATTCACATTTTTCCGCTATAATGAAAATTTAAAGTGATAGCATTTATAATGGAACTCAATATTAAGAAAATTATAGTAGACTCTTGAATATCAGTAGACGGAATAACAGAAAACCGTATAGACCGGAGATCTATTAACATTTCTTTTCCCACGTATATCGGCTTCGGAACCGGAGGGTTGTAGGTTAGGGACCCGATTCCACCGAAGAACCGCAGTGTAAGCGAGTCTGGTGCACGTTAAACTCGTCGGGGCCAAACATCCTCCCTCTGGTGTGGTGTGGAAGTTTGGAGAGCGGAGTGCCAGATCACGTGTCATCCTCGTCATCTGATCACTGTTCAAAATAGCCCTAGTGTTGCTTCAGAGTAGGATGTTAATATAACTAAATTAAACTTCCCACTAATATAAAAATAAAGTTTTTATATCAAAACTTACAGTTATGAGACATACTTTCTCATTTCTTATAGAATATTAAGCCCTCCATTTATATGAATATGAACCCAGCCGTGGCCCGGTGAATCATATAAGCAGTTACCAGGTAACGCGTCGAAATAAAATAGAAGGCTCTGTACTGGTAATTTACATATGTTCATATATCACCTTGAACGCTTCTAGAATTTATTGCAGAAAAATTAAATAAAAGAATACAAACTGCTCACATTTTAACACAAATTCTTTAAAGTCTAAATTAAATGAAACATACATAAAAAGTGTTGCCAATGTAACAAAATTAGGCCGGATAGTACGGAAGCCCAGTAATCGTGAACCGGATATTCGGATGTGTTCGGATAACATGTTTCATACCATTACGAGAAGTTGTATATACTCATATTCTTTTTATAAATTATGCGTATGTGAATAAAGATAACATACACATAATGTATTTAATAGAAGCATTTCTCCTATTCTTTCCTGTTGAATCTTTAACAAAATCCTTGTTTTTAATGAATGTGTTATTATCAACGAATATATCAAATAACACTCTTATTCACTATTATATTATGAGTCGATATTTATTTCAGTAGCAAGAAAATAATCATACTTTGCACAAACATAGGCTAAATTGACGGACAACGTAAAAACATTATCCAAATGATAAAACATTTTCATTAATTCCATTCCTCTTTACTTTAGACGACATTTCTTCTAACCGCGTTTTCACTGCAATTCCCCCTACCTTCTGATTTGTTTACTATTTTTTACTTTATTAAAAGATATGAAGCATTTTCATTTTTTTCCGAAACAAAATCATTACAATTTTTAAATAACATTCCCATTCATCTTAATGTTCAAAGGCAATATTTATTTCGTTATAAGAAAGCATTCATACATTGCATACACATTGACGGAAATATTCTATTGTTTCGATAATTTAACTATACTTTAATTTGAATCGTATTCCTTCGAAATGTTTTTTCACGGCAATTCTACTATCTTGTGATTTATTTGCTGTTTTTTACTAGAAAAATAAGAAACATTTTTCATTTTTTTTTAACAAAATGACAAAACAATATTTAAATAACGTTCTAATGTTAATAATAAACTATTCTAATAAACTAACGAAACTACAATTTTTAAATAACACTCCTATTCCCCTATGTTCCTAGTTCCTAGTCCATAGTAAGAAAATATTCCACTGCCTGTGGAATTGTTTACTATTTTTCACTTTATAATAAAACAGGGCAA
>JAPMOQ010059770.1:5123141-5153840 GCA_026543055.1 Argiope trifasciata
TATATATATATATATATATATAAAGAGTAAATGAAGTTAGGAAAGGATATTTGTTGGTATGCACTGTTCCTGTTATCCACACAGTCGTTATGTTCAATGTGTTAGCGAAGCTACTAGATTCGCGCTCTTGTCTGTAGCGAAGCCTTAAGATGTTTTTAAAGTTAAAAAAATTCTGCCCCGTGTCTTCTTCAGATGCCGATAGGCATTGCGTGCTCTAAATTTTGATCTTTACACAACAGACCGCTGTAGCCGGTGTGAAAATTTTTAAAATTGTTAAGGTAAACAACGATAGTAATCCCAATGGTTAAAGAAATTTTGAATTAAAATCTCAGTTACAGATGAAATAAATCTCAGATTAAAACAAAAATTATAATACTAATAAGATAAGATCGTAATTTTAATGTTTAAAGCGGTAACCATAGCATTTTTATAAAAATGTCTCTTTATTTTGTCGCCATCTTTATTGGCGACTTGGCATCCTTGACGCTGCAATGGGAACACTATTCTTCCCTTTTACCGGTTTATGTTTCCTACAGTTAGTAAATGGCCACACTTTGAATGAATTCTTCAAAAGGATTGTAGCATATCACCGACTTTGACGAAGGCTTACAGACTTCCGATGCTAACGAAGCAATTCACGATTGTTGAAAGGAAACTGAAAAAAACATTTTACACTCTTGAATTTAACATTTAAGTATCGAGCCACACACCAGTATTTCATCTTTTATATAATAAGAGGAATGAAAATTACTCAGAGTTATAAATTCAAATGCAAATAATAAATCCGTTTCAAACTTGGCTGAGAACGTTAATGGCAGAATCATCTACTAAAGCGTTGAGGATGAAAATTTAAATGCCATGCGCAGAAGTTCATAACATGTGATTTTTATGTCGCATGGATTGATCCCGTTATGTAAGATTTTTCATTTGCTTTTACAATAAATTGTATTAGACTAATTCTTTTAAATACATGTTTTAAAATGCTATATGTATCGTAAACTTGTAACTCTAGTGGGTTTTTTTTTAACTCATTTTATGAAGAATAATATTTTTCCACTATGTTGCTTCATTCAAACTATCATTACTCATCAAGAAATTAACCAAATACAATATTTATGTATCAAAATAATTTTTATGAAGCAGGGGATGTTTTGTGCCTCAATCAAAGTTATATTTATGGAAATAAATTTTTAATAGCTATTTAAAAGTTAAAATTACAGAAAAAATCTTTCTTTTTTTATACATCGTTTATGAAAAAATTGTTTAAAAAAATTATATTTTCTTATAACTTGATTGAGGAAGACAATATGACAACTAATATTAGATATAATTTCCAACTAGAATTATGTGTCTGTTCAAATTAGAATTTAAAGTATCATGTTTCAAAAATATGTTAATTAGCTCATTAAATATTAATTAATTAAGAATGAGTGTAATATGTTTTTTTTCTCAGTGAAAAAAGACAGGATTTATAAAGTTTAAATTTTTTTTTAAAAAATCTTCTAGTATTTACGTACACACCTTAATACACTATTATTAATATTTATTAAAGGCTTTTTCTTTTAAAAATTTCCTCATTTTTATTTGAAATACATTCATTTTTTATCAGCATTAAAGAATCTCACATTCAAATTCTCCCAAAATTCCCTGTCACATGGCGCTATTTATATACATTTAATTTTAATTAAAATTAATCCATTAATTTCTAATTAAAATCTGAAACCTCTTCATAGTTTTCTGTTGTGTTGTGACTTATGGCACTTTAAAAGCCCATTGACAGTTATCAGTCAGCAATTTAAGCTGAGTGAGCGTTATTGGTTTTTCAGTAGCTCCAACTAGGATCGAGAGTACTGCTTAGCTACTTTAGGCGTCACATTCGCTTGCATGACCCCATTTTACAGAGGGGGGGACACATTCACACACCTCACAGATAGAACAATCATGCTCGAACCCAGGACACCCAAATTATGGGTGTCGCGCTACCCAAATGCTAGGACGCCGGCGCATGGTTTTGTGGGAGGTGATGTTGGCTTAGAATAGAACCTGGGACATTTGGGTCTGAAGCCTAGTAACATAACTACAGGACAAAAACAATTGTTCATTCCCGTAGATGTTATCTGTCTTATTAAGATATCATTACAGACTCACATTCCAGTCAGTTGACGAACGATATGCGTTGTTGTTGAGTGGTGATGAATTGGTTTGTTGAGTGAGGGATTGCTGTGTGTAGCTGTTGTGTCTAATGCTCCGTACCCATCTTTGTTTGGCGAGCGGAGAACTTTTTTAGTCACGCCAAGCGTTATGGCGAGCGTGCTTGAATTGTTGCGTCAAGTGAGTCTGACGACTTTGGTTGCGGTTAGATGGCGCCACATCAGTTGCGTGAAGGTTGAAGGTTCATTGTTCGAGGTCACCATTGTGGGAAGTGAAATGTGCTCGGAATAGAACCCGGGATCTTTGGGTCTGAAGGCCAGTAACATAACCACAGGACAAAAGCATGCTCATGTCCCGTAGATGTTATCTGTCATATTAAGATATCACCACAGTTTTCTATATATTGCTTTTCGATACATAACTTTACGGAATAGAAAATTTCAGAGATATATTAAATAAAAATTTGAGCGATTTGTAAAATTCCATCTAACCAGAGAAGTTAAAAACAATAATAAAAGTAAGAAAACAAAGGTAATAATTTGTTAAGTTTTTAACCTACTTCAGTTTTTATAATTATATAACTTTTTTAATGCATTATAGAAGTAATATACTGCATGCTTCATTAAATTGAAAAAACCTCGTGTACGGCATTTATACCGTAATTATTATTCTCATCCAAATACTTTGATCTCGAGATTTTGAAGTATCTGCTCATTTTAAGCTTTCCAGAGTTCAAAAAATTATGTTTTGCGAGTTATGTCTGTCTTCTGTGAACTCTAAAACTGAAAAATGAGCTCAGATAGAAGTATGAAATTTGCTATGTGGCTTTTGGTTCAAATTTGTAAATTAGCTGCTCTAAAGTGTTCAAATTTTCCACAAAATTCATCCAAAAAAAAAATCTGCATATCTGCATGCATGCTAACATGATGTATGCAAAAATGTGAATTATTAGATGAATGCAATATAGTATTCGATGTCATGTTTTTTTAGTTAAATATGCATCAAATTAAGTACTAAATCCATCTACGAGTTGATTTTCTATTGTTCACATAATTACTTAATCTATATTTAATTGAAAATTGCACAGAGATTTTTTTTTAATAAATGCTATTTTTAAATAAAAGTACAAAAGAATGTAACAGAATTTTCCAACTCAGTTCGTTCATTGCTCCATTGTTTGAACTTATTATATAATGAAATTTTTATATTACTTTAATACATTTTGTTACATATATTATGAACTTATTATAACACACACACACACACACATTATGAACTTATGTTAAAGAATTTAACATATTATTTCCTTTCATTCATGCAGGACTCTATGTTAATGCATTTTTCTGCTAAACGTGTTTTCACAGAACTCTGCACAAATTCAGTTTTCCAACAAAACGAATTTACTAAAGCTTTAGCTAATTTCAATTCAAAAAGTTTTTCTATATATTTTCAAACACTTCTAAATTAAAAAGCACCATAAAAAGAATTTACTTTTTTAAATAAACCAATTTCATATTCATCAGAAGACAATAACAGATAACAATGCTTTGAACGAAACATTAATAAATTAAAATAAAGTAGTTTGAAAGAGTTTTAACCCCTTCCAGTAAGATATAAGAATAAAAAATTTTGGGTGAATTAGCAATTTAATTTTTATTTAAGAAAACTTAGTTTATTTTATAATTTTAACTAATTTATAATTATTAATTAAAAGGTGTTTATTTCACTGCATGTTTAGCATTTAGTTAATCAGATGTTCAGGCTAAATGTTTATTAGACTAAATGAACGAATTTATTAGAATGACTACTAACAGTTTGGCCGTAACTTGTACCAAGACAATCAAACGATGTATGATAATGATCTATGATATCAACATAAGTAATAAAGTGATTACGCTAAAAATTTCAAATCAAATTTATTATTATATTCAACAGTAACTTTAGTTGCATGACGAGTATAACTCGTCATGCCATATAGCAATGACGAGTATAGCTAGTCATTCTGCTATATGACGTGAAAAATCAATGACGAGCTATACTCGTCATTTTACGGAAAGGGGCTAATCAAGATTAATGCTCAATGACGATACATTAAAATTTCATACAATACGGATTTATAAGGTATTAATTAATATTTTTTATATCCTAAACATTTATTGAAATTTAATGGATAGAATAAAACTCTATTTGTCAAAGCTTCATCTACGATTATAGCATGCTTTTGTTACATATGATATTTGTCAAAATATATAGCTATCATAATTTGAAAAACCATTTTATTCATTAGCTCTTAAGAACAAGACAACTTAATTTCTAATGCTCACGGCTGTATAATGACACACTCAGATAACCTTTAACTTTATATCAGTATTACAATTATACTTACTTTAATCAAAAATATTTATTGATTTTTTTTATTCAGAAACAAGATAACTTTATTCGCTAAAACTGGATGAGTTTTCAAGAAGTCCATCCAATCATTACGCTTCTCTACGTATAAAGCGTTCTTTGTTATGAATTCCAAAATTTTTTCCTCCAAATTCACATCTCTGTAGTTGTTTGCCAAGATAAATAGCTCGATTGCATTATCTAAATTCAAGCTGCTTTCGATAATATTATGGAGTATCTTTATGAGGAACGGTACTTTGAAGGTATAGGCTGCTTCATAAATTTCCGCAGGAGCTTTGAGAGAATAAATTTCCATTTCACCAGAGTATATAAAACGAAGCATGGCTTTCACCGCCTTGCTAGGGATCTCTTCAACTATGATTTCGTTCATATTAATACTGGCTCCTGATCGGAACATCCTGTTGAAAAATTCGGATCTTGCCGCTAATATTGCTCGGTGAGCTCTGATTTTTTCTCCACCAGCATGAATCGTGAAATCTGAGAAGTCTCCACTGTTGAGAAGATTAGTCATGGAATCGGCCAGGTCATTGTACCTCTGGTCACAATTGCTTCGAATAAATAGGGCTGTGTAGAATTTTTCAGGTATAGACGTGAATGTACATACCCCCGCAATTACAACGATTGCTAATGTTAATATTTGCTTACTTTTGATTAATGTTAATATTTGCATACTTTTGATTAATCTTAATATCTTCATCATCTTATCATGATAAGCAGTCAAGGAGGGACTAAAAAACCAATCATGGAAAAAATTAATAAAACTGTTAATAAACATCGTAACACTACTCATTTCAAACGGCAAATCTTTAGTTTAATGTGAGCTATAAAGGTGGATACAATAAACAGTTGATTCCTGATTCTTTATTGATATTTTATTATTATCATACGAAGAGATAAAATACTTTCAATAGCCAAGTGAAAATTCATTCTATTCTTGCTATTAGTTTTTTCCTTTTTAAAGAGTATCATTATTCAACGGACGAACAGAAACTAATCAGCGAGCAAAGGTTGAAGCATATCTTTGTGTTTCGTTTCCTGTAAGCATTGTATTTAAAACACCAAAGAGAAGCTGATTTGAAATTGTATTATAACAATCTGCTAAAGGAAGTTGGATAATTTTAATTTTGAATTTGAATCAATAAGATAACTTGGAGTACTCCATGAGTAATCAATAGAATATGAGTTTTTTAGCGCATGATGTTAAAATAAATGTCTTGCTAACTTGTCTACGTGTTCAACCCTAATTTTTATAACTTCATAGCTGTCCGTTACTTGTTATTTACTGAATATAGAACACTTCTTTAACAATTATTTTTCAACAAAATTTATTCCGAATTTTATAATATCACTGAAGCGCTGTTATAGCAATATTTAGCTGCAGACAGATATTAAAAGCATTTTCCAAATAAATTGATATTTTGAAATTTCGGAACAATAACTTTTGTGAACATAATCAGTAAAAGCGTCTCTGAATAGTTTCGTTTATACTTTCAAGGATCTTATTTGACATTTTTTTTCACGCAAAACAAGAAACATTATATTTAAATTTTAAAAAAGGAAATTATTTTGGACAAAAATATTATTTCATGCATCTAAAATCATTGAAATTTACATAAAAAAATAAAAGCTCATTTTTGGCATTTTATAACATATAAACTCTTATTTAAAAGAGAAATGTTGAATACAATAGATCAATACTATGGTCCCTCTTTACTGGGCTGAATATTTCCCATCTTTTTTCCGTAACTTTGATTTTTATTTAAGTTTCAAATTGTTTTTTCAGGAATAATTTTCTCTTATTCTGACTTTCTATAATCATATCCTTTATAATTGTATTTAATGATAATTTTTTGAATGAAAGTATAAGTATTTGTCACTTACATTAAAGCCAAACGATTTTTTTATCTTTACAAGCTAAAAAATTATTAACAAACACATTTTTTTTGTAAAAAAATTTTGTTAATTTCCTTTTCAAGCGGAGATACATTCAAATAAAATTTATAATTATATTGACGATTAGTGAACAATTCACTGTGAATATCTTTTATCGCTTGAAAAATGCTGTCTTAGAAAGAGAATGATATTAAAAAACTGGTTGTCTGAAGTATTCGCCTCATGTTCTTTCGTTCTATTATCGAAAATTTGATAACATAATACCTTAAAAGTTTGACTCAATGACAGTAAATTTCAGTAATGTGCAATCATCGCACAAACTTAAATCGTCTTTTAGCGAACTCTTCAATAACACTGTTAGCTAATTTTGGATCCTTATGCAATAATTCCTTCCATTCCTTCTGTTTTTGAACCTCCACTTTGTTACTTGTGATGTAATGAAGGCATGAATTCTTCAGTTCCATTGAATCGTGTCTTTCCGCTAGGGACAGAACCCGAAGTACATTATCTTGATTCAAAGTATTGGCTAAAATCTTTGTACATAACTGTTTCAAAAGTTCCAATTTGTACTTATCAGCAGCATAGAAAAGTTCAGCAGCTACCTCAAAGGAAACATCGCCAATTTCGCCAGCATAAATGAATCGAACCATTTCTTTTAATGCATCTTTAGATAAATCATCGAACGTAAGTCTACAAGAATCCTTCAGTCTAGACCTCAGCTCGAGTAACTGGCGGAAAACTTCAGATCTTGCACTCAAGATGGATTTATGCACTTTGATTTCTTCAACACCAGCAACGATGGTTACGTCAGAGAAAGTTTCGGCAATTAAAAGACTTTTTAAAGATCTGCATACATTATTTGATCTTTTCACTTTATCGGTATCATAATCTTCAAGAGATTGGGCATTTTTATTAGGGGTATAAAATGCCACGGTAATATCCATTTTAAATGTTCCATCGCACTGAATAGTTTCGTCTTGCTCAATGGCACTGCGCTTACAAAATGTTGACCACCCCAGAACAGTTTCCAATGTCAGAGCGTCATAGGTCCATTTTTCAACAATTAATTTAGATTCAGAATTGTAAATTTTGCAACAAAGTGAAACATTTCGTTTAACGTCTGACAACTTCTTAACCCAAAGAGAGAAATAGCCTTTTACTCTTTCACTAAAGCCATCGGGATACAAAAGAACTTGCCATTTCTCCAGTTCTCCATTGACTTCCAAGTCTATCTTGTTGCTCTTTATACACTTGCCAACTCCTTGTTTTAAAGAATGGATATTTTCGAATTTCCAGGAGAAACTATTGGCATTGATATGATACGTACTGGAATCAAGATCAGCTGTTTCTATTGTGTCTATAAAGTTTCCCATTCTTACTCGACAATTGTCAGGAATCAGTACCAAAAATAATAATAATTATTGCCTTAATTCGCCAATGCAGCCATTTCAAACATAATATTCTGAAAGCTCGGAACATAATGCCAAATTTTTCGAATTATCTTTTACTGATTATTTGTCACTACAAGTACAATGGAGATAGATAACTCCTTATCTTTGAATGAGAACAATAGGATTTCTCTTCATTGAGTACACATCACGTAATTTTTAAAAGGTTGGAAAATATTCGTAAGCCACTTTTATAAAACTGAATATAGCATTAGCGTAAATTATATATTATCTACTTTTTTAATTTATAATAGATTGAGAGTGGTAATTCGACCATATTTACTTGCTATAATTTATATAATACCATATAAAGCAAAGATGCATTTGCAGGTTGAAGATGCATAGAAGCCAGTTTTAAATAATTTGATAGTTAATAAATGGACGGCAAGATTTTTATAATCATTTTTATAAAAACATTTACTTCAACAACCTTCAATTTTTAAATTAATTTTAATTAAAAATTTGCTTTAATATAAATTTTCTGACTTTTTTTATGCCTTTCTTATTTTTGTTTGTAATGATTTAGGGGAACTGCTGTTGAATATTAATAATAATAACACTACTTTAAATATTTAACAAAGGCACAGAAAAATAAACTGGTTTCACATTTATTCTGTAATTTTTTTTATATACATTTATAATTTATCGTTATTTTGGTTTCCTTTTTTATCTATGCATTGATTTTGGGCTTGCGAAAAATATCTCACTGAAAACATTTCGCGTGAAAAATGCTCGAAATATAATTTTTATCAAATGAAAATAATGCTTCTAATTTCGCTTTTCTAAGGAATGAATAAATAAATTGATAGGAATATCAACTAAAGTATTAAATAAGAACAAAATATCTGATAAAGATGAATCAATTTCCGTATAATGAATTTTTCAGGATGACTAATATAACCTATATTTACATGCACTTGGTCTGCTTTCTAAAATTAATTTGTTTCAACTTATCAGCCAATAGATTTCTTTTACTTAAATGGAATTAATTGTATGCTGGTATTTGTACTGACAAATAATTATTGGACCTATGAACAAAAACTGTTTAAAGCTGTTGTACATACAAACAATCGTTATTTATTGATGCATTATTTCCCTGAGTAACTGTCTTGTATCTGGTCTGGTGCATGTTAAATCCGTTGAGGTCAATTATCTTCCCCTTGGAACAGAGTGGAGGGGCATCAGATCACGAGGTGGGGTCCTTCCCAAAAGAGCGCCAGTATTGCTTTAAAATGGGACATTAATATAACTAAAGCTACTTGAGTTATGCAATCCACTCTATTCATGAGTCAAAAAAACAAGAAAGATTCTAAGAACCCATAGAGATTCCTGATGTCCATCTTCCCAAGCAATGATTGCAATACCCAAGAAAAAGCTCTCGGCTCGCCGTATTTACAAATAATATTTTATTCTTCATTAGCACCAAAGAATATGAATAATATTTATTCATATTCCCTGGTGCTGTACCTGCAAATAACGCTATACTAATGAAATACCTGATTTTGGAGTAATGCAATATTTGAATTTTCTAAACTCTTTTTACAAAAATAGCTTCATTTCAAAGTGCGTGTTCTGGATTTAGTACTTTATTACTCTCTTTGAAGAAAACACAATTAATTTTTAATGCCTACCCATTAAGAGCCGGTGCTTCTGTTTTTAAGACTGCCTATGGAAGTCAGATATCCGGAAATATGTATTGCAGTGACTTCTCTTGAAAATCTAGCTCATCATTTCCTATCATTACCATATCGATTCTGAATGCTTGATGAAGCTACGTTCTATTGGAAAAAATCTAATGTAAAAGAAGGGTTATTTGAAATAATATAATCGATTAACCCATGCTAACATATGCGTTATTAGTTGCTCAGTAATGATTGTTTCCCTCCTTTTACTTATATATATAATTCCGATTAAAATAGCCATTTTTCATCGATTAAATCACGTGTGTGATCAAAACTGGAGGCCATACAGAAAGCATCATCTTCAGAATCTGCTTGTTCTGTGTCACTTCAGATTTAAAACTCAAGGTACTAGGGCATTTTTCCCACTATCTTCTTTAAATTAGCTGAGAAGTATTTCCTTTTCAAGTTTTGAGAACCATCTTTATTCGTCTTAAAGTAAACATGAATTCGTAAGTATAAAAAATTTCTACTACTTTACTTATAGATTTTAAATTTTAGTGATGAAATTTGATCCATAACGTAACTAGTGCGTTCTAGTGAAACTTTTGAAGGACGGCCGTAATGCGCTTCAAGCATTATTCTACATTTTAAAACATTTAAAACGCTTTGTAATTGTTTACTTCGTCGAGTTTTTATTTTTGATAGTTCAAATGCAGCGAAAAATAGAAACTTTTGCGGACAGGAGAAAACGGCGAAAAGATTAAAAGTAATGAGCAGAAATTAAATTAGTAATATTCTCTAAATTTATTTAAGTTCATAGTTTATTTGTTGTTTCGAATATTTTGTTTTTGAAATACGAAATTTATGTTTTCGAATTCAAAATATAAAAATTCGAATATTTTATTTTTCGAATACTTTGTATTTGGGGTACATGCTACAGCATGAGAACAAAGAACATAAACTTCATGTTATAAAAATAGTTTAATTGAGGCTATTTGCATTTGAATATTTACCCAATATTTTGTGTACAGTCAGTTAAAAAAAATTAACACTTTTTCCAAGCAATAAATAGAAATAAATAAATTACGTCCTCAATTCACCGTTATCTCTATCATGAAAATCGGTGTCTCGAGTAAAATCATGAGCACTGGTATGCCAAAATATCTTTAATTGTATTAGATACGATCCCGATATCATTATGAAATAGAGCATTTAACCATAAAAAAAGCATAAAATGTATAATTTCATCATTAACATAGAGAAGGAGAATATAATTCGTACAATGATCTGTATCTAGAACATAGATTTTCTCAGAAATATATTTAAATTTTATTTATTGAAAAGAAATATTTTGGGGAATTGAACTGATAGAGAAATGCTAACGTTGATATTCGAAATACCATTTAAGTAATTAATTGCACAATCTTTCTTTTAGATTAAAGACCCGTAATTAGAAATGGTTATGTAGTCAAAAAAGACAGTATGTGCATATTTTGTGATAAAGCTGCTGCAAAGTCCAGCAAATAATGATACAAATGCCGAATTATTCCACGCTAAACTAAACTAAAATTATTATTTTATTATTGGAGACGAATTTTTGGGTGTTATTGTTACTTATATCATTTGTCATAGACGCTTATTAAGTCAGCGATTTTAAGCCGAGTACTAGAGTCTCTTGTTTCAGTAACGCTATCTAGGACCAAGAGTCCGACTTAACTTCTCATGGATCACAGTTCTTTACATGATGTGGACATGTGATGTTTTCCGTTCATACATTTCATACGCACATCCACGTATCGTCCACATGACAGACTTCATCTATACATTTTAGAAACAAACTGTAATTCCGATTGAGATCGGAGAACGAACATTTTTGATCCAGTATCTCCAGTAGTATTTCTCACTTGGAGGATTTCTCATCAGATTTATACATGCACTAGCCACCATGTACAAGAAAGACTTCGGTTTGCTCACAACCCAAGCGATGCGAACCCAAAGCCCTATTAACCAGGCAATCCCTGCTTGAATGTGTGGTGTTTAAATAAAAGAAAACTACATCGAAAGTGCTTCTTTTTTAGCACAATGACACACTCTAAGAAAAATGGCTCCGAACTGCAAAATTGTATCTCATTCTCATAATATTGTTTATACAGAGTATTTATAAATGCTTCGCAGTTAAATGAAAACAAGACATAGTCCAGCTATGCTGTTCAAATGAAATAAAAAATAACAACTGAAAATGTAAATTCAACACAATGTTTGATGTGATCATCTCCAAAAATATAAAGGATATTAATGCAGTACGATAATTCATCCCACAATTTTTTCTGTATGCTTGCTGTCAAGCTCTGAACGGATGCATGTCTACGGCAATATTTGATTTTTTTTTCTGGCTCTACATCAAAAGGCAAAGATTTATTTCGCCGTTATCAATTGACTTTGACAAACTTGAAACATGAATATCTGCAAGTTTTCGACATGTCGCAACTGAGATGCTGAAAACGTATAAAGTGGGTTATCGTATCGCCTTGATATCTTTGTATTTTTGAAGGGTCTAATAATAAACACATATTGTAATTAATGATAACTAACTGTACTGAATTCAAACTTTCAACTGTTGTTTGTTATTTTCGATAAACAACAATGCTGCATTTATTTCGATTTCTTTTCATTGCCTTGCTGAGTTGGGGGTATTCATTTAGAAACACTCTGAAAATCCAACGCATTAACTTAACTATTAGAATCGAATTTCTGTAAGAAACGACGTTTTACGACCAAAAAGAAAGGAAGGTAGGCTTGAAAATTTCTCTCATATTTTCTATTGAAGATGTAACATTTGCCCCTCTTCTCCCCATAAAGTTGTGAACCATCTCAAATCCACACTTCCTGTAATTTCTATTTACAGAATCTCATACATAAGAATTTCGTACTCTATATTAGCAGACTCGCAAAATGTTGACGGTGGCATAACAGCCAAGAGGTAAAATTAGTGATTTAATGAAAGATGGTTACTTCGCTCAACAGAAGACTCTGCTTCCCTAAGAGTGGACATTCTTTCCAGGGCTTCGAACCGTAATTTTTTTTGTTCCGGTTTTCGTTCCGGTTCAACTAAAAAAATTAATATCGGTTCAGTTCCGGTTTTCGCTCCGCCAAAAATAATGGTTTTCGGTTCAGTTCGGGTTTTTGCTCCGCCAAAAAGAAAGGTTTTCGGTTCAGTTCCAAATGAATAATTTTATTTTATGTATATTCTTATTTGTACTAACAATATAATTCTATCATAAACAAAAAATGTAATTCTATCAAAATTTAGAAGATTTTATTCTTTTTTTAAGTGGTACACTATGTGAATTGATACAAACAGCAGGTACGATAAGAGCGGTGAGCAGAGGACGGCGAGCATTGGCATTGTTATCCATTATCAAAATCGCATTTGACAACTAGGTTCCAAAGATACAGGAGATGCCTTACCGGCTTTCGGCTATGAGAGAGAATGAGGCAGCTGTTTTATGCTCGTTCTGCGCAAACACCCAGACGGATGAGGACATCAATGATGGACGAAAAATCGCCTAATGAAATACTACTATTACGAAACATTTGAATCGCCGCCATTACCAAACACCCATTTGATGCGCAGAAGATTTGATAGATGCTTCATGCTACGTCACTTAGGGCCTCTCCTGTCTATTTACTCCTCCCTGATCTAAACAGTCTATACAAACATCCGTGGATGATCGCATGCTGAGATGTGAAAAATAAAATATAACTCGATAATTTTCTTAAAAAATCATCTATTCTTCAAGTTTAATCAACTGAATTAAATATGTCTTCTACAAGTAGTTTCATGCGAAACTGAAACAGAAAAATACTAGTGAATATCAAAATAGGAAATCGAGAAGCAGTATACATGTAATGATAATTATAAAGTTGACGTTAAATTAGAAAATATTGATAAGTTGGTAACAGTAATAAAATGACTGAAAGATATATCGGACCGAAATAAACCGATATTTTTTTCGGTTCAGTTCCGGTTTTCGTTCCGACCAAAATAACGGTTTTTTCCGGTTTTCGGTTCAGTTCCGGTTCGAAGCCCTGATTCTTTCACTTATCTTCGGTAACCGAACGTTTTCTTTCCTCTACATTTGCGCAACAAACGCTCTTTGGCACTTAATGTGCCGGAGTTCGATTGCCTTTTTGATATGTAATGAGTTTTGAAACGCTGTTTAAAATCAGACATAAACAAAGAAATGTGTCGCATATGCATACCACTGTTCTTGCTGTTTGGGTCTGCTCAATTTGAGGTTTCCGCTCATGTATGGATAAGTGCAAAGCACAGATACTGCTATTTTACGCATGCATGAATCGTAATAAAAAATAATTAAAATCTCAATTATATAACTCCTTTTTTAATTTTGACATGATTTCAATATACTAAAACCTTCCCTAATAAATGCCCTAAAATGGTGCAAATATCTCCAATATCAGTTAAGTATTTCTCGAGTTTAAGCATACGGGCGTTTTCAGGAGAATTCGTTTTATATTATGCATGGATTAAGGATAACAGGTACTTATGTGAAATTTATTAAGTCGTTCCATATTGGTTCCTGATAATTGAAAATTTCTATTTCCAGAGCATTATAAATGTTCTTTACCAGTAACTCAATTTGTTTGCCTTTAAAGCTTTTTCAAATACTTTTAAATCATATTTTAGTAACATAAGCATTTGTAAATTGCTATTCATCAAATTCTGGGTTTGGAAAGCTTTGAATTTCGTTTCAATTTTCTTTAAAAAATGTCAATGAATGTCTAAATGAAAAAGTTGTTAATGTTAAAAAAATTCATTTAATGATACATTTTTGAAAATTTATTTTCATTTGCGTTTTCATAACATTACAATAATTTTATGCTTTGTACATATTTTAAATGTTAGACCCTAGTTAACTCTATAAAACGTCTTTCCATCAGCATTTCTTGAATCTGTTCTCTTCTGATCAAACAATCTGAGAACATACTTGCAAAAGTATTTGAAAAATGTTAACACAAGAAAATGCATCAACTTATATTCATTTGATATAAAACATTAAAAAAGGTAATTAACACAAAAGTAGAAGAATCGCTTTTTAAATGTCGTGGTAAAATGTTATTTATTAAGAATATTTATCAGGTAAGAGCCTTCATTTCAATGTTATAAAGGTAAAACCTTAAACTGCCTGCTTAATTTTAATTTAATAAGGAAATAAGAATTCTTATGTACTTTTATATAAAGCAATTATAAACAGAGTGAGAATTCAAGCGCTAGTTTCTTAAAGAAAAATGGACTTGCATTCAGTTTTGAATTATTATTTTCGATAGATACGTTTATAATAAAGAAAGCTTTTAATTATAGCAATGAATTAAATTTACCGGATCAAGAATTGACGTTTCTCCGGAAATGTCATAATGCTGTTATAATACATTGTAAAATTAGTATTATTACAAAATGTAAGGAACTAAAATAGCTTAGAAAACAAATTATGCCAAAATGCTAATTCAGCAGAACAAAAAAGACAATCAAGGTCTTCAAAACATTAAAAAATCTATCTCATGTGGTGCAATTAACTTAATTTTCTAACTCAATTTTTTTAATTCACTTTTAACAATTAATTCTATTTTTAGCATTAAAAATAAGCACAAAGAGCAGAAACATCAAAAAATAACAATCGTTCTTAAAGAATGTTGCTTTTATTTTTTCCTCTGATATGAAATACCTTAAGTAATACTTTTGTTTTGTGAACTTCTTGCAGTACGATGTCGAAGGCGAACGTTAGTTTAGAAGCAGAACATCTGAACAGGACATTCATCAACGACCTGGACAACGAGTTCATCTACCATCGGGACACTTTCTTCAATCTTCTGGGATGCATCTTCACCATCGTAATTGCCCTCACATGCATCATCGGGAATGTCTCTGTGATTCTGGTTTCGCTTTGGGATGAATTTCTTAAAGTCCAAGCTTCGAACATTCTTATCATGTACCTATCGGCCATCGATGCGCTAACAGGAATATTCCTGATGCTCCCTTCAGCTGTGGCCGTGGCCGCTGACCACTGGCCATTAGGGCCGAGTGCTTGTAAAGTCCACGCTGGCCTCAACTACATGTTGGCATGTTCTTCTTCCTTCAATATGGCCCTGATCAGTGTGGATCGAGCTATAGCAGTCAGCTATCCTTTCAAATATCCGACCATGATGACACACAAAATCATGATCATCTTCTGTAGCTACATCTTCCTTCAGAGTGTGGTTATAGGCTTGATAGGTGGAGCCCCAGAATGGAATGACTATGATTACAGCTTTGGGGTGTGTTGCTTAAAGTTCAAAACAACTTCGGCAGAGGAATTCCTTCAAGCATTAATATGGGGAAATGTATTCTGCTTCTATACACCGGCTGTTATAATCAGCTTTTGTAACGCTATTATAATGATAACTGCCAAAAAGTCTAAGAAATCCGTTCGTCCACATCTCGCCAATCCAGCTCAAATCAGCCAAGGGTCGCACATGCGCAAAACCATCAAAAGCATGATGGTAGTGGTCCTGATGTACTACGTTTGTTACACTCCTTATTCTGTTATAAGTCAGCTAAACTACTTCGTTGGAATAGATTTCCCACAGCAGTACAATTATTTGGCAACAATTTCCATATTCATTTCCTCGTCTGCAAATCCATTTATTTATGCAATTTTGAGAAAGGATTACAGAAATGCTTTCAAAAAATTTCCCAGAATGTTAGCTGAAAAATGCTTTTGTTCATATTAAATATCGCAGTTTGCATTATTATCTAAATGCAGCGTACTGCAATTGCTAATAGCATTTCTGACTTTCCTGGAGTTTTGGATATTTCTGCTTTAATAAATTTAGCTTATGTAAGATAGATTTAAGCTTGCTGTTTAGAATAAATTTATTTCTTCCTAGTTGACGCATAAAGTAGTATAGTCTACCCACCCACCCCAACCAAAAGAAGAAAGAACACATCTATAAAGTCTACGTTATTGTGTATACTATGCAAAATACCTGGAAGACCAAGCTTCGCTATTCAGGTAGTTTTTTTGTTTGTTTTTGTAAAATCGAAGTTTATTTAAAGCAAATATTAAGATACGAATAAAGCAACATACTAATTGCATATGAATATTTTAAAATCTTATCTATATATGAACTGACCATTTAAATAAAAAAATAATAAATACACTCAGTTTAACATGTTATTCGAAACAATTTACTATATTATATAATTCATTTTACAATATAATCTATCATTACTTACATTTTTGAACGTATACTCAGTTTTACCATGAGACCGAGATGCTTCAGGAAAATCAATCCTTTGAAAAAATGAAATAATTATTTATTATTATTCGAGCAACTATCAATTCAGAAAGATTATTAGAACAATCAGCAGTTCAGATGGAATATTAGAACATCTAGCAACTCTGAAATATTATACGAGGAATATGAAGTTTTAACAAATTTGAATCCCACAGCTAGAGTTATTTGGCGTCCCATCAGAATGGTAACTTGTTATTTCAATGCCCATGTTCTAAAGAAAATACCCATTTAGTAAAAGAAATTCAGAAAAATGTTCATTGATGAAATATATGTTTTCTTTGATTAACACTTTTCCAAAATAGGATGTTTGGTTCTGCTATATGTACGATTAATATTAACAATTACATGATAAAAAAAACTAAAGCATTTTTCTATATTCCATATATTGTTTAACAAAAAAGGGGATAATATTTGCATATTATTTCACTTTCATTAATAACAAAATATTAATAAAAATATTATCAGTATTATTAAAACAATTTGTATTTAAAATTTTTACATATTGAAATCCATGATCAATCCTATACATCTTGCTGAAAAATATAAAAGAAAATCAGTAGCATTATTTGAATCGGCGACACAAGTGAACTGGAGCCCTATTAGTCTATTGGATAAGACAACCCTGCACACATGGACATTTTGTAGATATATTGACAACCATGTTTTTCGGTTTTATGTTACTGAATTTTAATTCCTTTATTCATAAATAAGAGACTGCAATTTTTGGTTCATTTTTCCTATGCATCGAAACTTGCACAAACGTTATCAAAATACGTTCATTTCCAACATTTTTTTGTATGTCTAAGTAATGAGCTGTCTTTAAAATATTCTCTGTAAACGCGAGCGTAAAATATTTAGTTAGAATGGTTGTAAATAGTTGCATAGTTGTAGATAGCTTTGTTGTTGTTGTTTTATACAATAAAAGAAATGCTCTTAGATCTTCAATGCATTATTTTTTCGATCACTATCGAACAAATAAATCTCTCAACCGTAAATGGTGACTATTCCGATGAATGAAATTAACTATTGAAAATATTTTGCGGCGGAATGAAGATCATTATGATCTGTGCAGTGGAAGCACATGGGCGCATGTTTTCGGGAACATTTCACATTATCTCAAACACGAAAGACAAGACAAGAAATTAGCGAATGCAATGCACTATGTGATGCATTTCTAATCTTTCATCGCCATCTATTATCCAAAATAGAAAATAAAGGTAATGCAAATGCTACAATTTGATAAAATTTTACGTCTAGTTAAATTTCTGCCTATAAATTTTTCAGATAAAGTTCCCAAATCTATTAATATTCAAAAGTAACTACAACATAAAAAATAAAAACAAACAAACAACAAAACTATTTTAGAATAACCAGCTCTGAATCATAGAAATCATCTGATGTTTAAATTCAATTTATAACAGAAACCAAGGCCGGCCCTCTGGGAGGTGCGGCGGGTGTTATGCACCCGGGCCCCAAAACTGAAGGGGGCCCCGCCGCGTTTAAAAATTAAAATAATGTTCTGAACAATAATAACTTACATGTACTGAAAGTATACAAGTTTGATTCCACGTGGCTGGCTGAGTGTCGACTGACGCCGTTATTAGGCAATGATCGCTGTGATACCTATAAAAAGGAGTAGGGGGGGTTGATTGATGAATAAAGCAATCATCTACAGCCATGTTAAGACAGAGCATGACTTCTGGATGCTGAGGCTGGGTTCAAATAGACTTATAAATAATCAGCTTTATATTTTTTTTTCTGCATCTAATGTAATATTTTTTATGCGTATATCTATGTATGTTTGTTTAAATAAAGTTGCTAAAGCAAAAAGTAAAATGAACAGAAATTGAGCGATCAACTCCTAGCACGTTGTACTACTGCTTCAGCGCTCATGACAGGAATGAAAAGAATGAAATAAAAGATTTAAATTTAGTAGTTGGGTATTTAGATATACATACGAAGTTCATAGTACAATTCTACAATCATGTTAAATATTGTTAATGTAAGGTAAATAGATTTACAATATCTTGCCTCAAATATTAAGTAATGTGTTATAGTAAGCATATAATAATTTGATCATTCACTCTATAAACTGCTTAATGCTGTTAGATATAACTATGTCCACTCCAAGGAAATATTCCTCTTGGTGTAAAAAATTACCGGAAAAGGAAGAAAAGCGAAACTTCAAGAAGTCACAAGTAGATCTGTTTTCTTGACTATAAATTTTTTAGCAACTATGTTGAAATGAAATTTGTTGAAGAATCAAGCGTTTATAGAATTATGAGCGAATCGGAAAATAACGACAAAAATGACAATAACAAATATGATCAAGAGAGTATGAATGATCCTGGTTTATGGTCAACTAAATTTATAATGTTTTGTGTTGAAGTCGAACCTGTGCAACATAAAGAAGTATTTGCTAAAAATACTGAAAGTAGACCATTTTCCACTACATACTACATTAAAAAATGATAAATGGTAAAACTCAATTTCGCATCCGGATAATTTACCCAAAACCACCTTATTTTGTTTTAGCTGTATACTGTTATGCAAAAGAAGAGGTAATGATCAAACTACACGATTTATAGGTGGCTGTAACAACTAGAAAAATCTGTCAAATGTAATTTAAAATAATGAACACCCTAACTGTCATATTAATTCGCCTACTGTTTTGAAAGAATTATTAAAACGACTAAATTTATGCTCAACTATTCAAAAAACAAATCATGTTAATTAAAGTGGAAAAGGCACGATTTAAATAACTATTTCAAAGAATTGTAGATGTGATTATGTTTTTATCGTTTAATAATTTTTCACTTCGAGGAACCAACGAAATAGTAATTGGATAATAATTCGATTAAACTTAAAAAAAGTCCATTAAGTAAGTACGAACCTGAGCTAATGGGTCATAAAAACAAAATTAAATTCTAAAAATAGAACTGTGCATCTTTTAGCACATATGTCATAAGAACAAATTATTTCTCTGTTAGGAAATGTAGCCCATAAAATTAAATTCGATATAAAAGTATATTCGATAAAAAAAACTCGATACAAAATTATTATATATATATATTGGTATAATATTCAAATGAATTATACTCCTGATACTTTCCATAAGGAGCAAACTTCAATCATTATTATGAATGCAAATTTTTATGAGAAAAGTTTAACTATAAATGAGTCATTTATAAGGTTTATTGAAGTAACTGATTGGTGAAGGATTGACAAAAACTGTTGGAAAGATTGAGCATTCTGGATTTAGAAATTATGAATTGAAGGTAAGCATTCAACAGCAGTGACATGAAAAAAAATATTATGGAGTGCAATCTAGAGTACTTTCACTGTATCCGCATGCAGTTTATGTTTTTTATCTGTCACATTCCTTTAGTTTATTAATTTGTGACGCCACTTCCAGTAGTATATATTGTAAAACTTTTTGGGGATATTGCAACTACAACAACTATATTGCTTATTTTCTACAACGGGAAATTCTGCAAAAACATTTAAACATTACTCTTAAACCAGTACATGCCACTCGTTAGCCAAAACAGATCAGGTGAAAGCACTGCATACACAGTTTGAATGAATTTGTGATGTTGTAGAAGAACTTATTAATGATTAAATGATGTAAGTAATGATAATGTAGCTTTATCCATACCTAAACGATTATTATGAGCAAAAAAATGCTTATTTTATGTTTGTAGTATTGTTTGCAATATTTTCCAAATAGTATTAATTCATCTAATGCATTTCTACTTTTAATTTTAAATAAGTCAATATTTAATAAATGACTCCAACGACTTCTGTAGTTTAGTACAGAATTTGTTTAAGGAACAATTTCCAGGGAATATTAAAAATTCATCAAGGAAACCCATTATTCGGTAGGAGACCAGAATATTTAATAATTAAATACAAAATTCGAAATGTATATATTTTATAGGTAAGTTTGTTACACAAAAAAAATAATTTTGCGTAGTTATTACAACAACAACAACAAACATATAAATGAATTTAAACTAACAATTGATAAGATACATCATTTTAATAGACAAGATATCTGATCATTTTTTAAAGCAAAGCATTAAAAGTCAACACCAGTAATGAATTTTACAATATATTTATGAATTCTTAAAAATTAAATATCGCAATTATACGCATTAGTGTATAATAAATATTTTCAAAAAATTAATGCGAATTTAAATCTTAATTAAATGCGAATTTTTACATCTATAAAGCAACTCAAAACAAGTAAAAATTATTGTTTTACTTATTATAAATTGATTTGTTTTTTGTAAATTTGATTGTTAAGAATAATCAATTTTTTTCATCATTGAAACAGAAAATTAAGAAACGGTTTACAATACATCATTTTTTATTTGTCTCATCCATTAGCCACTTTTCTTAAAAAGGCATTTTATTGATGAAAATTGACCAAAGAATTTTATTCCAAGCTATGGATATAAACGCATCTTAATTTTCTTTTAATCCGTATTGGTTATCTTGATAAGATATGGCGATCAAGTAGTTTTTGAGAAAACAAAGAATATTTTCATTGGTTTGCCAGCTGAACCAAACAAAATATCATTTCTTGGTTGGTACATAAATAATTACACAAAATTGAAGCGATAAGAAATATAAAATTCAAAATGCATTCCTTGAAACTGCATATTAGCTTTTTTTAAATTTAGCAATAGATCAACTATTTTCCATTTCTTTGTGAAAGGAAACAAATAATAGTTAATGTTATTTAATGCATGTATAAAGATCGGAATATATTTAAAAAAAATTGTCGATATCCGATATAAACTAAATGTCCATATATACCATATCATTTAACTTTGATTCACAACAATTAATGCTAATCATGCTAGGGCATTGATATGTGGTAATCAGATAAAAATTGACCAAAATGAAAATTACAATCCCAAAAATCAAAAATTCTTTAACTGGAAATAAACATCTAAAATACAAGTATAAAATATTTGATCAAGACATAATAAGTCGTGAGCTATCTCAAATGATATGTTAACACTAAACATGGTCCGGTCATATGTTCTAAATAATTTTAAATAGTTTTGAAGATGTATGCAGACAAATTATCTTTACTTTTCCCACGTTTTTCTCGCACAATACAAATGCATCTTTTATTTCTTAACAGCTGCAACTATTCTTTTATATTATACTAATAAAACATACAAATGCATATTAGACTTAAAAGTTATACCAAATTAAATTTTGGGATTTGCTTTGTTACCAAAATTCTCATTGAAAATTTACGAACTCTGAGATAAACTAATTTTAACAAAGGTAAGTAGCAAGATTCTTATAAAATATTAAATTTATGTTTATATCATAAGTATACTCTTAGGATCATTATACAAAATGTTATTCATTTAATATTCAAAAGATGCAGTTATAGAAATTGGTTTGATACAGAAATTGCTTTCCAAGTCACTGCTATTCAGAAGAAAAAAATCAAAATAAGAAATAGGCTACAATTTTCATAAAGCATGTAGGTAAATTGAAGTTAACAGCGAGAAATATTGTTGCTAAAATAAGTAATTTGGTTGACAACAAGAATTCTCAAAATTAATTGTGCAGAGTCAGTTATTAATTTAAAATAAACAGAAAGATGCATTCTCAATATATAGATGCACACAATTAAAAACGGAATATTAAATATATGTGCTATTTACAAATTTGAGCATTTATAATTTTATAGCTCAGATGATTTTGTTTATGGAACTTTTTTTTAATGTGCAAATGAACTTGGGGTAAAAAAAAAACATACAATTCCCGATAAAGAGCAAGCTTTAATATTTTGAACATTAGTTACATTAACTCCCCGTTTTAAAGCAACACTAGGGATGTTTTGGGACCGACGTCGTAATTTTGAACAACGGTTGGACGACGAGGACAACAGAATTCGCGCCCCTCCCCCTTTTACATCACAACAGTGGGATGGTGTTTGGAGTGTTCGCTTTAACGTGCAACATGTTCCCTTATACGATGGCTCTTCGGTGGAATCGGGTCTCGAACCTGAAACCCTACGGCTCACAAACCTACACCTTACCACTAGGCCACTACGGTCTATTCTTATTTAAAATAAATGAATATAGTAAGGACACAAATTCCAGATTGTTTCGTATTCAGATGAATTACAACTGCTTTCAGTTTATTTCAAGTTTCTTTTTCTGTATCACATTTATGATGCGTCACTTATTACATATTTCATAAGTTTTCCTTTTAATACTCTAATAAAATCGGGTTGAACTTATATTAAATCCTTAATGATTGAAAGCTTTAACATCCACGGGTCTTTTCCTAGTAATTTAATTTCGAATTGAACATTTTTACACGAGGGTACTTGGCAAATTCGAAACTGGCAAGTATGAACCTGATGCTTATTGCTGTGAAATTCTGACATCCATTTCAGAAGAAAACCCAAGACAGAGTACACAAGGAGAGAACGAGGCGAGATTTTGAGCAAAGAATGTAGTTTACGCCAACAAATAAATATAGTTATAAAAATAACCATCTAATTATTTTTTGGATAAATATGATTTTACTATTGAAATGCCACTAGGTATTGAAACTTCCCCGTAAACGGCACAATTCATATTTAATTTATTGGAAGTTTTAAAAAATTGCGTCTAATAGTTCTCAAAATCAAGAAGATATGCAAATGGCTAATTTTTAATGGCTAACTTTCAATTCGAACGAAAATGAATGCATATTAAAGTCACTACACTGTGTTCATAAAAATTTCGAAGAATTGGAGAAATATGGACATTGAACAAATTTTAATATATTTTTAGAACGTCATTATTTTCTAATTTCTCGCTTCTATACTTTATACTAACTAATAAATTCTATAAATAGAGGAAACCAACCATCACTCTATTCCTTTTTACAGTGAGTCTGAATCAATTCAGTATTTTTTCAGAACACTTGGATGTATGCATCATCCTAAATTCAGTTCACGAATTTCTCCGAAACAGTTTCTAGAAAATATTAGATCTCTGTGGAATACAATTAATCGAAAGGAGACAAGAAATAGCAATTAAACATAAAATTGAATTCAAAATGCATAATCTTTATTCACAAGTTTGGCATCCATAAATAGATCATTTACAAAGTTGTTACAACATAAAGTGTGCAATATAAATGTATTCCACTAAGTATTAAATACAATTAATTTTGATTTTTCTAAAAATTTTTACAAGAATTGAAACAAATACTGAAGTAAAGCATTAGACTGATTAAAATAGAGATTTCGAATGAAAATTCGTGACAAGTTTATTTCTGATTTGAATTCAAGAAAAACATTTAATATTTAAATATAACATTTAATTTAAAGAAAAGTTTGCAATTTGATAGGATTCAAATAACTAATTCAGAATCTTTTCCGTATTAATGAAAGGAAGCAATTTACATTAAAAATAACATTCATCGCATCCATTCACTTTATTAAATATGATACCTTGAAACATTCGGGTAGATTTAAATTATTCAAATTCATGCTAATCATTTGAACACATCGTATTTTCTCTAAAGGCATACTGATCACCGTGGTGATCAGCCACAGCGATCAAATGCTTTTAAAGAATTCAAGAATAGTTTGATTGGCTGGCCGGCCGAACCAATTAAACTATTCCTCGCCAGCGAAAGTACACTTTTGGGTAAAATTTAAATCCTAAACAATGATATATTTAAGCTTATAGATTTATGATTTTATAATTTACTATTAATTTTACTAAACTAACTTTATAACTTAAAATTTTAAAAATTAGATGCAAATGGATGCAACGAACAAACAGTATTTAACATACCTACATAGACCATAGTAAATTTAAAAAAATGTTAAGATATAGTTTAAATTAATGAGCACTGGTATCGGATTTAATTTGTATTATGAACAATTAATATACATCTTAAAACAATTTCAGAAGTGAAAGTTAATGAAGAGAATAAATGAAAAATCAATAGCACCACAGAATTACAATTCCAAATGTCAAGCATTTTAGTTTTAAAATTTAACAATAAAACAAGTTTTCAAAGCACAACACTGTTTGATATGCCCTTATATATGAATTGTAATTAAGAAATATTTATTGAAAATATTTCTTTAATAATTTTACGCACGCTTTAAGAAAACAAGCATATATATTTACATTGCATGACTTTGGTCAATCATTCTCATGTTTTAAATTAGTCAAAAATACAAATACGTTTTAAGCCTTTATTGTATTACATTATTTCAAACATCTTAAGATTTGCTTTGAGATCAATTCCTTATTGAAAAATCAGAAATCTTCAAGCCACAACAAAAATTAATTTTTAAATAAGCAAAAGTTTTATTTAACATTTCAAATGTGAATGCCAGAGTCCTAATGAAATTCAAAGTTTAGTGATAAACTGGAGTTGCACACGTATGTTCGTCATAGTAAGCACATTTATTATTTGACAACACATATATTCTTTCACAGTCTTCTGAAGTTTTAGAAACGAATGTTATAATGAAATTGCTTTCACGAGCATTAAAGACTCAGAACTAAATGATAGTGAAGAACTATAATATTTATAAAATTTGCTGGCGAATTTAAATACATGTATAGAAATAAGTCAATTCACAAAAACAAAAAATATCTAGACTTCTAGAAGTTCGTCATGAGAAAATGCTTTAGTCACTTATAGCATAAAACAGCATATTCACAAAAAGAACGGAGTTTTTATTTCATAGTAATTAATGTTCTGCAGCAGTCGTTGGCCCTTTTGCCACTGAGAATTCTACTCAAACTCCGCATGCCAACTAGTTCGGCTGTAATAATCAGTAGGGTTACTTAAAAATTTTATTATCTTCGAGAAAAACTATGCAAACTTTTAAGCTTTCATGGAACTTCTAGCGTTTCGGGATGATGTTGCCAGCAAAATCAAATATACAATGGAACTATCGATTAAAAATTGCGATGTAGACCTAGATTATTTCTGAAATCCTTGTTTCTAAAGCAGTATAAAATAAGCATGAATGAAGGAAATAAAATATTGATTTAAAAATATAAATTAGCAAAATTGATAAAAAAAAATGATTTTTGAAATTGTAAAATTGGTGCTTAAATGAAAGATTTCCAAGCAACTAAGATAAATTCATGTGCTACTAGTTATGAATGACCATGTATTTCAAACTTAACCAAGTTCGATTCAAAAAGTTTGTTATTGTCAAAATGATTATCTAAAAATGCATAAATTATCAATATCTAGTTCTCAAAATAGGAGAATAAAAGATTTCATTTATGGGCTGATATTCTTAAATGTTGAATACATACGCAATATCTCCACTATGCAGACTATAATCATTTTTGGTACTAGCTATACCTCTAGAAATATGTTGATACATTTATAACTTGAACTGGATATGTTGGATCTCCGTCCTTAATGCAAGTTGAAAAGTTTCCAATTACGATACGAGCTTGATGTGGGCATCCAATGGTGGCATCTTGAATCAAGAACACTCCGCTTTGAGCATCTAAAAGAATAAATATTTAAAATACACATCAGACAAGAAACCGTCAATCAAGAATAGCATGAATAGAAATTGATTAGCATTTGATCTATTGATGCACTTCTATGAGTCAAATATAAGAAAATAGTTTGCTTTTGATTTCTTTGGAAGAAGTAAATTTTAAAAAAATTGTGACTGAAACGCATAAAATTCCAACGAAATCAATTGTTTTATTTAAAATAAGTGTTCGCAATTAGAAATTTAAAGTTTTTTTTACATTTAGTTTTAAAAATGCAGAAATGTCCCAGACTCTTTCTAGACACATGAATGTATCTCATTTAAATAGGCTACTAATTTACTAAATCTCCTAAAGGACAATTGAATATATAAAGTAAAGTATAGCACATCGTTGTTCGTAACTCATTGTCAAATGGTAATATTCAAATGTAAACAAATCACTACACGAACGTTTGAAACTGCTCAAGTGAGTAATTTTACAGGTTTACTTAAATAAAAATGTTGTAGAATATTGAAATTGCTTTATACAGGATTCATGAACACTTCTCAGAGATAAAAGAATACAACAGAAATTAAGAAGCAGGCGTTAAACATTCCAATAGAGCATGAAAATATGCCTAACCATTGCTAAATGGGTAATTACTTCCAAAAAATAATGATTTCGGCATAAACTTTGATAATTACCTCTAAAAAAACAAATACTTGGAAATGTGAGGCACAATTTACAAAAATTCTTAAACTTTTGTTACGCAAATTTGAATTGTATTCCAGGAAGGATTTCCACTTCCTTTTTGATTTCGTATGAAAAACAGATACACTTTTTAATATGCCTCAGAAAATATACAATTTGTTTCTGTTTAATATAATTTTCCCTCTTAAACTGAAAGGTGGAATTTAAATCTAATGCTTAAACAGCATGCAATATTTAACAGCAAAAAAAAAAAAAAAAAAACCATTTGAACGAATAATCTAGTCACCAAAAGTAGTTAGTGTTTAGTATTACAAGAAGATTTATTCTCCAGATGCCAAAATTTGATCTTAAAGTAACCTTATACAATTATGGATAAAGCACATGCAATTTGTTTGAGAAACATTAAAAATTTTCATTTATAGACCTGCAACTCAAAAGAACAAGTTTTAGGAGCAAATCAAGAGGTATATTTATTCATTAATAGGGTTTACTAAGGATGAAAAAAAATTTTAAGTGTGTATATTTATAATTTTCTTTCATGCCAAATGTAAGTTTTGGACTGGCTATTCAAATAAGCAGAACTGCCAAAAAACTTTGTTCTATCATCGGAGAAAATTAGGACCAATTTATAACAATGCAGCATTTCACTATCAAGCTGCTAATGTCCAACACAATTTGATTCTATTTTCAGATGGGAAATTATTTCGAAACCGCATATAGAAATTAACTTCTCAACACAAACTACCAGAAAAGAATTGAGAAGCATGTGAAAATGCTACATCTTTATCAATAATTTTTTCTAAGAAGCGTCTCATCTCTTCGTTGCTTCCAGAAATTTCTATCCTAGAAAAACCAAATAAAATATTTTCAAAAATTGTCTAATCAGTTCATTCGTATTATTAAAATTCGTAAACTTACTTTGTCTTTGAAATATTTATATTTTGATGTCTTCTTAAGGAAATAATTCATGGCATCCAACATAATTGATGTTGATTCATGGCGTGACGTGTGGAATTGTCAACAGTCTTGTTACTAGTGTCGATCGGCTTGCCTTTATCTAGAAAAATAGGATTAAAACGGAATGATTAGTAATCCAGTGTAGGAATACCTAACGAAACAGAATAAATGCATTTTTTCTAAATCCACTTATTACTGAATAATGAAATGATTACATTCATTCTTCATTTCGATACGATTACTTTAATTTCATGTTACTTACCCCTATTTTTTCGGTATAATTGAGGAAACATTTCTTGGTCGTTTAAGAGCAGTTAACAGTTTCGGCCAGGAGCAGCTAATGTAGTCGTCCAACATATCGGAAACGACATTGCCTCGGTAGAATGGAAAACGTCTCCACAATCAGTTGCTCCAGTAACAAATGCTGGCGAATGTGTTTCATTGATTATTTCCTCAAGGTTGCGCTCCACTTTAATAAAATAAAAACTAATGCATCCAAATGGAGAGCTCTTGTATTCAAACAGTTTCACTAGCATAAGATTCCTAAAATTACCCAAGCTTTTACATTAAAATAAAACTGCAAAAACTTACCAATTCTTCCTGCTCATTTGTTGATAAAGACCCAAGAAACGAGCTTCATGCCCCTCATCTCTCACAATAGACTGTACCATGTAAAATCCGCATAATTATAGCACACTCATCGTTTAGAAGCCACTTACTTGGAATATCCAGAGATTATGAATATTCCTTCAGTTTTCAATCAACACTAGATGAGTAGATCTTAATGCCTTCTAGAAGCCCTAAACTTTATAAATTTCTTAAACAATTAATTTTAAGAAATGATTTTTTAAATCCACAAAAGTATTAATCCACTAAGAGAAGCCCTCCCCCATCAATTATGTTAAATATTTCCTATATGTATGGAGTATTTAAGGTTATTTCTCAAAATATATTTCAGTTTAGGAAACCCAATGTAATTTCTTAATAAAATTCAAAGTTTGTTTTTGGAACTGACGGTTTAGCAATTAATTCGTCTCATTCGAAAATTTAAAAAAAGAGACGCGTCTATCCCTTATTTTTAGTAAGCAAAAGGAGCATGTCTTAAAATTAAGACGGTATTTCACATTTTTTGATACCTTACGCTTTTAATTAAGCTATAATATTTAAAATCGAAAAGTATGGAAAAGTATTAAACTACTTAAGAACTTCATATGTCAGGCTAGTAACTTGTAAGGCTAGATAACCGTCGTTTCTTGGTATTTGTTTTTCATCTAGAATAAAAACTAATTTGATGCAATTGAAATTTTAAATAATTTTCTTATCCGTATTCTTGCTAATTTCTTCCTTTCCTTTGTGAATTATGATATGGAACAATCATTTCCAGATTCGCGATGTGCCGGAGTTCAAATAGGCTCAATTTTTTTTTCAAGTTTAAATAATGCACTTAAGAATTCTGGTCACTAATGTTGGTTGATATTCGAAATCGTGCAAAAACATAGCTTTTTTCTATCAGATGCCAATTTATTACGCGAAATAGGTGAATGATTTATATATTAAATGTAGAAAGATTGCTTATCAGACATTTTAATTCCAAGATTAAAAATAAAAGGCAATGAGAAGTATGAAACGCATCGTAATGGAAATGCTATGGATTCGAAGCCACCACTTTTGTAGATAAAAATTTAGAGTTAAAATAGGAAAGATAAGCGACTATTTTTAATTGGAATTAAGAGAATATAATCGATAGCTCACTACAATACTTTCCGAAACAAGTGTAAGTGAACGTTATTCATATAAATTCTAGAATAAATTTTTAAATTAAAATATTAATTTGAATTTACTACGAGTCATTAGCATTTTTATCCGAGTCTTAAGCGAAGATAATCTTTCAATAAATCGAGTTTTGTAAACCAATGCTGAATTTAAAATACGAATATGAATCATTTTTGTTCAACTGCTACGAGTCGATTCATGCGTTTTTATCCAATAACAAATTTCAGTTATACTTACTATCATTAATTGCTATCTTATTTAAAAGGATAGCACCAATTACGAGAGTTTCCCTGAAATACTACCATGAAAAATATTGCAATAACTCAATCGATTTATACATAAATTTTACTGTTAAGTATTTTTAGTTTCTGGACCCACCAAAGTGGGGGAATACACCCTGATTCAGTTACATATTCATAAAAAATCCATTATTGCTGAATTAGAAGGATTCAAATACAAAATGAGTTTCTAGATTAAAAACAAAGCCTTTCACATATGTTGTGCCCAATTCACTTCTAAATCACAAAAGTATTCTACTCCCCCCTGATTATCTATATCATAGGAAGAATACTCTCCACACATAGGTTTCCTTTTATCAGATCATTTCTAGATTCGCGAAGTATCAATATTCAAATAGGCTAAATCTCGAGATTCCCAGTGCTAAACTAGTCCTAATCGATGTTGAAGTAGCCCCAGTGATTAAAAGTACCAAATTCTGGAAGACAAAATTACAGCCTGGATTCTACCATGCAGAATTTTCCCACATAGTCAAACCATCATCACCAACTCAACACATTACCCACACCTCCAGCACCATCTAAAATACCAGCACACACACATTACCCACACCTCCAGCACCGTCTCAAATCCCCAAAACAC